>APFE030413289.1:0-26092 GCA_000404065.3 Pinus taeda
ATATATATATATATATATATACACACACACACATACTCACACACACATTAATGAATGTGTTTGATGTTGTAAGGTTATAATGAAACTCACAGGGGCATAGTTAGAAGTGTGCCATGTGGAAATTGAAAGGCGGTAGGCCCACATTTCGGACATGGAACACACCAATGAGTGTCGATAAGTTTCTAGAATACGTGAGCTTTTTCTATTCAGTTTGGGTTGGGCATGGAGTTAAGGGATAAAAAGTTAGTTTGGGAATTTAATTAACTTATATAACTTTGTAGCAATTGTCGAGTAAGGAGAGAGAGATGCTTAAATTCACACGGGCATATCTTTATTCTCAGGAGTCAAAATTTGTCGTGTGAGTAATCAAAATAAGTGGAATTTCAGCTAGAGCATATCTCGGAAGTTAAAAAAGAGATTTGGAGGAAGAAATTTCATAGAAAACATGGAGAAATATATAGGAGTTTAGAAACAAGAATTCATTCTTAATTACAAAATTTGAAGCGCATAAATTTATGCCGAAGTGTTAGAGGTGCCCTTAATTCTTTCTAGTTTTTGTTTAATTTTCAGAAAATTATTGTCTCTAAAAAAGTACATGTATATCATTGCATAATTAAAAATTAAAAATAAAATATAACAATAAATAAGTGAGGGTTGTTGGTCGTAAGTCAAAATATTATTAAAATTTTCCCCAAATACTGAGTATTCATAGTTTTCGATATTGTGAAATGATGTGTTCATGTTTCACGGACCCTTAACTATCATGAACGCTCACTGTCCTAAACTCTGACCTCTCTGACCATCTGACTAGTCTAGTCACTTGTTGGTTTTTAAGTGTTTCTTCATTACTTTTTTTTCCCTTTTAATGAAATACGACTAAATGTTGGGTAAAGAAACATATCTATATTCAACATAATTTTAAAATACACATAAAAGTTTAACTTATGAATAGTTGAGTATTTCCTTGTTTTGCATCTAGTTTAATGATTGGATTTCATCTAAGTTCTAATCGAAATTAATGAGCTAGTACGCTTAGAATTTTTTATCTATTTCTCTTGAATTTTTATAAATTCACGAGTGTGTCTTTCGAGAACTTGTTTAATACTTAAATTTGAGTTTTCTATGTCAAAATTCCTAAAGGATTTTATGTGAAGAACACCTAATTTCCTACAAAAGCACATGTGAAATTTTATTAACTCTACATTATCTTCATTAGTATTGATATTATTTTTGATTTATAATTTGAAATTATTCTTTTTTTTGTTAAATGCCTTCTCTTATTGATTTTTTAGGTCTATTACAGATTATTCCAAAATGGTTAGAAAATGAATGACCAAGACCTCCAGACATATAACTCAAGAAATCAAGCTGAAAACAAAATCAGGAGAAGCTCCAGATTTAAAGATAGCACTTCAAATATTTCCCTCTTTTCATATTCAGCTTATAGGACTCAAGATGCACGCAAGAACTCATGGGAAGAATTTTTTACTTCCTTTGAAGAAAGAAAATGGTTAAAATAAAAAAATTTAGATGATGAATCTTCTTTAGATTATGAAGCAATTGGGAAAAATGAGCCGCATAAAATTGAGGCCACACCCAACATTTTTCCTTATTACAAAATGATTAGTTGGATTTTGATGGATGCTCATGCACTAATCTATTCCATTTATGATCATAACTAAAATATGGTTTCCTCCTAGAAGCATAAAATCCTTAGTTTTATATATAAGTTAAGTCCTCTTAAAATCCTTTTGAAAGAAAAAAAATTAGATGAATTCCATGATAATGGCCTAAAAAAAATAACAAGGATTAAAAATTAGTTATTATAGAGTGGCTTTGTGACCTTGAGAAATGAAAATTGAAAACGGGGAAAGATCAACTAGTATCAATCCTCAAACTCCCTTTAAGATATATAGTCAATATGTTTTCTAGACTATATCAAGAAGTGAATCTTGAGCATTGTAAGGTTGAATGGGTTCCCCTTAATTATGAAAGTCAACTCTTCTTAACATTTTGAATTTCAACAATATAATAGATATTAGTTAATATAAAGTAAATAATTAACATGATACTTATAAATAATGTTTTGGAAAACAAATATTAAATATATAGATGCATAAAAAGAAAAAATATAAATAAAATTGGATTAAACACATATAATTGATTAATATTGTACGTGAAGGAGAAATATACAAATATGCAAGAAAATATTAAAACTTAAAGGAAATAGATGACTATTTAAAAGTTTCAAATCCAATTGAAAGACCTTAAGTACTAAGTGTAACATTGACCTTCACAACATTTGGCCTCGTCAAACATCATTCATCCATAACGCATAAAAAAAACACTATTTATTTATTTAACTCAATTGAGTTGAAAAACACTTTTTATTCATTCAACTACTTCGAGTTCTAAAAGCCTCTTATACAATGACCTACAACAAGTTCATTTTTAAAATGACTCTAGTAACTGAAATAAATATGTGCAATGTCAAGATATAAATTATTTATTACCTAAAATATTAGAGATATGTTAATCCTAAATCAATTCACAAAAGGTTCTGGTTGATTATTACTATTAACAAGTACTTTTTTTAACTACATGTCTTTGTCACAAACAACCTTATAGAAACTGCAATCAAATGTTGCATTTCTTCATTAGTAGTTCTCTATAATATTCTCTCATCTTTGATAGAAATTAATCTATTTCTATGCTATTTGCAAGGACTTAAGATGGCGAACAACCAACTAGTTAAGCTTTGATGTTAGCTTCACTCATCAAAACATAGCTTCACTCGTAATTAGTTTACGTGGTTTTCCATCTGATGGTATATAATTTTTTTTGTGAAATTGTAATAAACCATCATTACCCAATGCATATCTCTTATACTTTAGTATTGTCATTTTATTTTCTTCTAATTCCAATTTGACATTTTTATACCATTTTCCTGAATTAACTATTTCTTTTAGCTGTTTTAGTATCTGAGCCATGATGCTTTCGGTTGAACCAGATTTAGCTTTGAATATCCTGTTGTAACATTCTTTCCAAACATCCTAGATAAAAAATCCTAGAGTTAGAGTCTAGGCAAAATTAATTGTCTCATTATTCGAGAAATCTTTCCTCCAATTCTTTAAAGTAACAGTGATGTCATTTTCACTCCTCACTGTTTGTTTGAAGATAGAGGCTACATAATTCCATATGGAGGAGGTGAATGAGGATAGGTTGAGAAGGTGACCAATGGTTTCCTCCTGCATATCACATAACTAGCATTTTGAAGGACCGAAAAAACCTCTTTTTCTAAGATTTTCCCAAGTGAGAATCATTTTATGCTGAACTACCCACATCAAGAGTTTGATATTCATCTAGTGTGGGTTGCTGCAAATTTCTTTCCAAGTCTTGTGAGGGTTTGGATGGTCAAGTCCAGTGACTATTCTGTTGTCTTCCTTAAGGTTAAAGACGCCCTCATTTTTTATACCCCATCTTACTATATCATTCGAGGTTGAAGTTAAAATTTGCCTGTTTTCTATAATCTTTTTTAGAACTTTAGCTTGGGCTTTCAAAGGGGTCTCTTCACTATAATTTGATACCCTCCAAATTCTCTATTCCCTTTGTCTCTTAACTAATCCAAAAAATCACTTACCCATTTTAGACCTTTGTTAATGGTATCATTTTTTGTGATGTCTAGACCTTCTATGCAGAGGTTCTATTCCTGCTACCAGTTGTCCTCCGAGAACAAGGCTAGTTTCCCATTTCTGATCTCTGAGAAACTATGCTTCTGAACTAAGGCTCTCTTCTCCCAAGCATTGTTCCAAATGTGTGAACCCCTAATGTGTCCTATCATTTGAATGTGGTCCTTTTCCTGCAAATCCATTTCATATTTTTGTTTCCAAAGCTTAGCCCATGGGTTATTTGTTTCCTTTAGCCATCGCCACCAGAGCTTTTCCCCCAAAACATTGATTAGGGTGTCCGGTCATGGAGACCTAAACCACCATGGGTTTTAGGTTTACAGAGCTTGTCCCATGCTACGAGGGCCCATTTATTTTTCTCTTCCCCTTTACCCCAAAGAAAGTTTCTTTGAATAGTCCTGATCTATTGTAAAACTCCTTTTGGGATAGGAAGGGAAAAAAACATGAAAACTGGAATAGTTTGTAGTACAACTTTTGTAAGAATTAGCCTTCGTGCTAAATTCAAAGATCTTCTAGTCCGATTGTTGACTTTATTCTTCAGTTTGTTTTTCACTGACTCTGAAACTTCCTTACTGAGAGGTTTTTTAGTGAGAGGCATTCCGAGATATTTAGAGGGAAGATGGTCTTTTTGAAATCCAAGAACCCTAGAGAGATGTCTTTGAATAGAAATATCGGCATTGAAAAAGAAAACTTTTGATTTTGTGATGCTTACCTCTGTGCCAACACCCATTGAAAAATCATGCAGTACTCGTTTGAAGGCTTTGCCTACCTTGACTGTGTGTGTGCCCTGCAACATAATGTCGTCCACAGATTATTGATGAGTCAATGTGTCGTCATTCTCAGTGAGTTTTAGTTCCTTTATTCTTCCTTCCATCCTCGCTGAATTGATCGTTTTCCCCAATCCTTTCATCATAAGAATGAAGAGAAATGGGGAAAGAGGATCTCCTTGCGTGAGGCCCCCTGATGGCTTGAAGGTTTTTGATGGAGAGCCATTGACAAGGATTGAGAAACTTTTTGTGGTAACGAGTGCCATGACCCACTTTATCTAGTTGTGGTCAAAGCCAAAAGCTTTAAGAATTTCCCTCATGTAGGGCCAGCTTAGCTTATCATAAGCTTTCGCAATGTCCAATTGTATTATCATATCTACTTTCTTATTGTTCTTGACGGAATGAACCACTTTGTGAGCTTGGACAATATTATTGAGAATTTGTCTAGCTTCCACATATCTAGTTTGCTCTTCTGACATAAGCGTTGGAAGTAGAGGTTTGAGTCTGTTAGCTAAATTTGGAAATGATTTTTTACACCACATTGAATAAAGCTATAGGTCTGAATCTGTGTGGTGTTATGGATTTTTCCTATTTAAGGATTAATTCTATGAAGTATTCATTAATCGCTCTAAGACATGTTCTTGATTTTCTCGAGTCCTCCACCACATATAGAATGTCGTGTTTGATTATTTCCCAGCATGTTTTGAAGATGTCTACATTGAAACCATCTGAGCCTAGAGCTTTCCCGTTGTGCATCTCTTTGATTACTTCATTGACTTCTTCCTCCGTTACTAGCATGTTGAGAATATAATTATCTTCCCTCATCACCAGTTTTGTAATATGCTTTGTGAAGCTCTTAATGAATCGAGATCCGTCTACAATGGCCTCCTCTACTATGCTTTGAAAATGTTGTACGATAATTGATTATGTTTCCTTGTGAGTGTTCAACTCTTTCCCTTGAGGATCTATGAGTTTTGTGGTGATCCTATTATGAGCCCTGTGTTTCATAGTAGACTTGTTAAAGAACCTGGTATTTCTCTCCCCTTCTTTAATCCATTGTACTCTTGGTTTCTATCTCGAGAATATTTCCTCCTGCTAACATCTACTGTCCCATTCCTATTGTAGAGAGTCGTCTTCCTTTTCCTTTCCTCTGTGAATCCTCCCATGATGGCAATTTTATTAGTTTCATGTAATTTTCTTTCCACTTCTCTTTCAGATTCAAAAATGTTGCCAAAATCATTTTTGTTCCATTCTTTGAGCCCTTGTTTGATGTGTTTGAGTGTATGATGGAAGAGGAACATTTTTTTGCCTTGGGTCGGCATGTTGCCCACCAATTTCCAATAAAAGAAGCTTCCAACTCGATGCGCGAGTCGTCCGAGCCTCCAAAAGGAAGGATCAAAGCTGCAATAGTGTGACCGGGGAGTAGGAGATCCTCTGAGATTATGAATCTGTCTAATTTTGAGGCAACTTGGGAGTTCCCCCTGTCCTGTTATTCCATGTGAAGGTGCCATTTATTGTGTCCATATTCACGAGTCTCATGTTGTCTAAGAGGTTCTAGAAGGCAAGTGAGTCTCATCCGAGTATTGTGCTCCCTCCTTTTTTCTCTTTGAGAGATCTAATCGTGTTAGAGTCCCCTCCCATAATCTAGGGGATAATCGAGTGTCTCTCTCAGCTCCTATAGAGAGGTGAAGAGCCTAAGTTTGTCTTATAGACGTTGAGGACCATAGACATTTGTGATGAATTAAAAAAATTTGTCCCCCAAAGGTTGTATTGCCATTGAAAGATGATTTCTGGATGCCTCAACATCCATGATCTCAAATTTCTGAGGATTCCATAGGGTGAGAATTCCCCATGCTGTGGTATTTACTTTGACTTCAATATACTCATATTTGTTAAGCCAATTGCTATGTATTTCTTTAATCCTATCTACTGAGCATTTTCTTTCCTATATAAACACCATGTCCAATTTTTCTTCTTTTATTCTGTTACTCAGATTTCTTTGCTTACTTTTACTAGTTAGCCCCCTAATGTTCCAAGTTGTGAGCTTCATAATGATATGTTTGTGAAAGAGTAACTCGTGAGATCTTTTATCTTACCTGAATTAATCAAGGGTTTCCCACATTGTGACACGAGATCATTCTGTCTCCTTCTTCCTCTTTTCTTGACCAGGTTTTTGGTGGAGTGTCTTGATGTAATCTCCATTGTTTTGACCACTTAATTTTTTTGGCTGTCATAGTTCCTTTTGACTCCTGCAGCCTTTCTTTGAGACCTTCGAAGGAATAGTTGTTGAACTCTATCAAACTCCTCTTGAGGCAGAGAGTCAATCCCTTTGTTAGTTCCTTGTTCTAGAAACTTTTCTAGTTCAAGGTTCTCCCTTTCGAGAATCTTTTGTAGGTCTTGGTCCTTCGTTCCTCCCTCACTTCGGTTAGTCTCCTTGTCCCTTCCAAGTCCCATAGTGCTTGTTGCATCCTCCTTTAGTTCATTTTTTACCTGTATGATATCCATGCTATCCTTTTTTTCTTTCTTTGTATGAATGTCCTTCAGTTCCTTATTCTCTCCATTCTCTCCCCCCCCTTCTTCTAAAATCTCAAAACTATTGTCACTTGGTGGATTCTTCTCACTAGGTTTCTTTTGGTGCTTCTTTTCTGCTCCCTTCCCTCTCCCTCCTACTTTGGTGAAACCTTCACGGTCTTTTCCTGTGTTGTTTTTCAGGTTGTCCTCTTCTTTTTTGAGTGGGAAGTCTATGAAGAGGTGCCCATGTTCATGACATTTATGGCATCTGAATTGGATGTGTTCGTAGTCAGCCACCTATACCCATTCCTCACCATATACCTCTAGGGTGACATCATCTCGAAGTGCTCCCCATGAGTCCATTTCTACACATATCCGGGCGAAGGATGTATACTTACCTCGCAAACTTTCCTATGATATCTTTATAAAATGTCCTAATTTGTTACCTATAGCTTGTAAGGATTCCAGCAGCGAGTAATCTAAAGGTGAGGAGTATAATCTAATTCATATCGGGACGGACGTGAATGTTTCTCACTCTAGAACAAAGTTCATCATCCAAGGTCACATGTAGAGGCCTACAAAAGCATAGAAGTAGGGTCCTCCTTCAAATATTGTGTCTTTATCCTCCACATTAGTGAAAATCAATGTAAAAAACCTTTGGACCCAAGATGTATATTTATTTCTCCTTTTGGTTTCTAGGTGTTTCTTATCCATGTGTACAATGCTTTCTTAATGGACCAAATACCCATAAACTTGCATATGACCACATAGGTTGGCATGTGACCTCTGTGCACCTGTAGTGCACGATCATTTAAGACCACCAGAGGTTTGATATTAGACTTGGGCTTGTAGGGTCCCATTCTAGATCTACCCTCCATTCTATGACTATTGTCTCCAACTTGCGTTTTGTTTTGTGCCTCCTTGTGGGTGCCTTCCTTTTCATCGGATTTGTTGCTTTCGGGATTTTGGGTACTAGCTTTCTTTGTCTCTACCTCGGTTGAATTCAAGAGCTTGTTCAAACTCATCTCTTTGCCTCTATTTGAAACCACGGTGCTATAGGAGGGAGTGGAGCTCCCTCCTCCATGCCCCTCCATAGTTACCACCTCTCTTGTGTCGCCCCCTCTTCAAAACCCAAGGGGCTTCTCTGAGCCTCCTTCTTCCAACCACTCCTAAAGAAACTGAACTTTTTCATTTGCATCAACTCTATCAAAATGTTGAAAGTTAACCCAACCATATTTGATCTCTATCAAAATCTTGAAAGTTAACCAAACCTCATATCAAATTTAAAAAACATAAGTATGTGTCAAGTATAAAAATAAGCTTCTGCATCATGACAACATTTAGCCTCATCCAAAATTTGTCAATCATACAATATCACAATTTAAAAACCATTCTTTATTCACTCAATTGTATCAATCTCTACAAATCTCTTATACAATGACCAGTCGCAAGTTTTCTTTTAATATGACTCCCATAACTTAGACATTTCATACAATATAACAATTTTTAAAAACACATTATTTATTGATTCAACTGCGTGCATTTCTACAAATCTCTTATAGGATGACCTACTCCAAGTTCATTTTTAAAATTATTAAAGTAACTCAAATAATCATATAAATATAAATATATGGAATGTGAAGATAAATAAATTGTATATAATCTAAAATGGGATACATATATTAATATTAAATCCTTTTTATATAAATGAATCCATTATGATTTTATTTGCATGGAGTTGAGATTGCCAACAACCAGCTAACTCGTGCTTAAATCACAACCAAAATCAACATTGCCAAAAAGCCATACGAGATGTTCCAACCCACCGTAATTTCATATGTGACTACTAGGATGCATTCCATTCATCCAGCTGAAGGTCTGCAACTGACTAAAGACTTGACATCAATTACCTTCACATAATAATATAGATCAAGTAAAGTAGCTCATCAATAGAACATTATTTAATAAACCCAATATTCATCACAACATAAAGAGCATTATAAAAGAAGTAAATGTATAAACACAAGAATTTCTATAATAATCTTCTTTATTGATAATGAGTTAATCTTACATAATCAAGAATGTAGGGATGTGAGTACTGAGCTGTACACCCTACTCTAGGCCTTTGTGGACACAACTCAATTGCCTTTCTTCTACATTCTGCACTAACATAGACTCCTTTTGTTGTAGGCATAGACAACTTATATTCTTCTTCTATCATTATTATGCCTTACACTTTCTAAGACATGCCTATTTATACAATCCCATGGTCTGCACACTATGGGTAGATCTTCAAAAGTTAGTCTTAATTTACATAAAAGAGGGTAAAAACCATTTTTTAACACTTTACTTAACTACTTTCTCCACTACCGTGACCACAATTTCTGCAGACTTTACATCTTTTTACATAAAACATTGGATTTTGCCCCAAAACTTGGGCTTTTACCTCAAAATTGACATAGGGGATCTCATCCCAACAATTAAAATAAATAAATATAACTGTATAGTATTGTACATAAAGGAGAAATATTAAAATATATAATAAAATATTAAAATTTAACAGAAATAGATGACTATCTAAAAGCATCAAATCCAATTGAAAAACATTAAGTGCTAATTATAACATTGTAGCAATTAGCCTTGTCAAATATAGTCCATCCACAAAGCATTAAAACAATACTATTTATTTATTCAAGTGCATCTAGTTGAAAACAACTATTTATCCATTCAACTACTTCCACTTCTACCGGCCTCTTATACAATGACCTACCACAAGTTCATTTTCAAAATGGTTCTAGTAAGTAAAATAAATATGTGCAATTTGAAGAGATAAACTATCTATTATCTATATCTATAAGCCCAAATAAATTGACGCAATGATAGATCACAATGAAAGAGCCTGATATTAATTATAAAATTACTTATTTATACATGTGTAATCTAGCTATGATGCAATTGTGTCTTAGTAACTTATTAACCGTAAAAAAATGTAAAACTAATTGCATATTATACAATATACAATAACAATCTTGAATTATTATTTAACATTCTCCAGTTAATCTAAAAGGACATGTGACATGCCAGGTAACCTTCTCAACTTTTCAAACTTTTGAGGTCCTAGTGGCTAAGATCTTCTATGAAGTAGGAAAATGTATCACATGAATAACTTTTGCCTTCACATAATGTTCAATCAAGTGATATTTGGTGTAAATATAATTGCTTCAAGAAACTTGGGATTTCTCCCCAATTGAATTTCATAAGAGTTGTAGACTAGTAGTGGAGTTGAAGGCTTTTATTTCTCCTACAAGTCTTTAAGTATTTTGTGAAGCAAAATGATTCCTTTTGCAACTTGGGCTATTCCAACATATTCTGCTTTGGTTGTAGAATCATGAGGAATAGATTGCTTGGGTGATATTCAACTCATGGTTGGTGTTCCAAGACTCATCAAATAACTAGAAGTAGAGAGTCCATTCCCCTTATCTCTATCAAAATGAGAATTTGAATAGCTAGTGAGATGGAGATCTACAACTTTAGAATATTTGATGTCATATGTTTGATTGCCTTTCAAATACTTGAACACTCACTTCGCTGCATTCCAATGACCTTCACAAGGGGGTTGTGCATGGACTTGGAAAGTATCCTACAATAAAAGCTATGTGAGGTTATAAAATTAAAACTTCCAACAAGTTGCATTTACTTGGTTCGATCTTGAAACATACTTCCTTTAATGGAAGTAAGCTTCAAACTCTGTTCCATAGTAGTGATAGGCATCTCAAATCTATGGAATAGTTGTCCAATATACTTTAGATCTATGCAATAACTGTCCAATATACTTTTTGTGAGAAATGAAAATATATTTGCCTTTGTGATCAAGTTCAAACACTAAATAATAATGTAATAAACCCAAATATGTGGTGTCAAAATCTTTCAATAGATCTCTTTTAACTAATATGTAGTCATAATTGTTTCCTATTATCATCAAATCATCTAAATATACAACTCACTTTCCAATTTCTTAACAAAAAGAGTTTCATCATATAATAACTTATAATTCAAATAACTTATAATTCAACTTGAGAAGATATTCAGTTAAATTTTCATACCATACACAACATGCTTGATTAAGTCCATACAAAGCCTTAACTAATTTAAAAAACACAAGTATGTGTTAAATATAACACATGCATCAAGACAACATTTAGCCTTATCTAACATTTGTCAACCATAAAATATAAAGATTTAAAAATCATTCTTTATTCACTCAACTCTATCCATTTCTACAAATATCTTATGCAATGACCCACTGCAAGTTCGCTTTTAATATAACCCCATAACTGAGACATTCCATAAGGTATAACAATTTTAAAAAACAAATTATTTATGGACTCAACTGGGTGCATTTCTACACATCTGTTCCAACTACAAGTTCATTTTAAAAATGATTAACTGAAATAATGATATAAATATAAATATATGGAATGCGAAGATAAATAAACTATCTATAATCTAAAATGGGTTACATATAATAAATCCATTACTATGTTGTTTGCATGGAATTCAGATTGCCAAAAACCAGCTAACTAGCGTTTAAATCACAGCCAGAATCAACGTTCCCTATTCCTTTTCCATAATCTTGGACAAGCAAGATATTATCACCGAATCTACTCCATTTGACTCATGGGTGGGAACTAATCCTTTTCCTTTCTTTATCGCTTCGTTTCCCTTTGAACTTAAATCGCTGCCAGATCCAACAGATCCCATTCCAAGAACACGTGAACAACTAGTGTTAGTTTTCGTGTTTAGTTTGTCAACAGAAACTGGAGACCGAGATGATCCGAGCCCCCCTGGGTTACGACCTTCATTAGATATGGAATCAAAGAGATCCCTTGCTTGTGGAACTGGAATCAAATAGAGCCCTTTACTTTGCAAGTACTCCGTAGCTCCATTCATATCCCTCTCCATGAACTTCACAATATTGTTCTCAAACTCTTGGCCTTCCTCAAATAGCGAGCCACCAGGTTGAAGCAGACTCGCTGATGCCTTGCAAACCGAAAAATAGATGGCATCAGCGAACAAAGTAAAACACACGTGGCTGTTCCAGTAATTTATATTACTAGTACCAGTAAAAATCAACAATGAGGCGTGTACCTCAGCTGCAACATTCGGAGTTAGAGGCCCGAACGAACCAACACTGCCAAGCTTACTGGCGCTCACAACCTGCAGAACAGCTGAGCTTTAAGAACAAGCTGCAGAATTTCGACATACTCAATTATTTCATCCAGCATTGATGCTCTGTCAGTCTGCACATATATAACAGCAAATTTAGCAATCGTTTCATCAATGTAATTTAAAGAACAAAATCAAAAGAACTTAAAACAACAGGAAAACACGAAACGTTGAGCCTAGTAGTAAAAGCCACAGCGTTCATCCACAAATAGGGTAGGAATCACATTACGAACTAACAACTATGAATGCATGCTCTTACCATCACGGATTTGCTATTCTATTACTTAAAAAAACAATCACTAAATTAATACCTCATTTAGGAATGCCTCTTTTACTGTACCTTCTTAGCATTGGGAACAAGGTCATGCAAAGCTTTCAAGTAAAACGTCAAAACTGTCAGGACACCAAAAGATTTGAAACAGGAGGAGTTTCAGACTATTTTCTCACCCGTTCAGCTACACTGTGACCTTGACGAGCCCTTACACGGATCCTTGGAGCAGCATTCAAAGCTTCTCCACCAGTTGACGGGTCAACATCGCCCATGTCTTGCAATAGACTTACAGAGCTTCTCTATTACAAGCTACTACCGGAAAGACTTACAGTTCTCTTCTTACAAAGCTACTAAGAGACTTAGAAAGCTTGTGATACAACTACCCGAGAAGCTCCCCAATATAGTTATCTTCTTATAGCACTGGCGGGTCACCACTAACAAAGCGTTACTTTCAAATGAAGGAAAAATTTTGTTGAGATTACTTTCAAATGAAGGAAAAAGTAGGTGTTCAGGCAAAACAATTCGTCCATTTTAAATTAACATGAAAATAATTTTTATTCTTATCTAAAGATTGACGCTGTCAACGGTAAAAAAATATATATATATATTGTATTTGAAATTAAATAAACGATAAAAGATTGTACACGGGGTTAACGATAAAAAAATATTTAACAAAAACAGATATACTTCGTATATTCTTTGTTTAAAATAAATACTTATTATTTTTTATATACAAAACTAGGATTGAGCCGTCAACCATTAAAAAAAAAAATTAATTAATAAAATAAAGATGGACCAGTTAACGATGAAAAAAATTTAAAAACAAATACCTCGTATATTTATTGTTTGAATCATTGGGGTGTGAAGGGAAAGATCAGAAAGTAAAATATAGTTTTTTTATTATCTATGGTTATAATTTATTTTTTAACATTACACTCCATGGAATATAAAAACTAAATTAGTTTATGAATTTTTTTGGTTTTGTTAAATAAAAAATATGTTTCTATTATAAATATTTTTTAATTAAAATTTATATAATTTATTTTTTAAGAAAAAAATCATAAAATAAACTCAATTATAGAACTAACAACTATTTTAAATAATTAATTATGAAAATTTAATTACAATATTGCAATTATCTATCAACATTGTGCAATAGTTTTTCAAAATATTATAAATTTTGATTTAAAAAAATAACAAAATATATAATATTAGTGCTCTACATTCATACATTCCATTATCATATTTTCCTATGAGATGCCTTAAAGTGAAACATGGGTTTAAAGCTATCTTCATACTGAAGTTACATGTTTAAAATTAATGCCTAAAATTTTATTTCACATATAAATTATTTTTTTTTTAAATAAAAATAAATTAAGCATGGCAAATCTCTCATGGTGTCTTAATTTAAAGTTATACTTTAACTCTCTCTATATATCTTTTAAATTTCAATTTATCAAGTGCTGAATTTATTAAATGTATATTATTATATTAATTTTTTTTTTCAAAAAGTTTTCACTTTCTCTTGGTTTTACAATTTTTAAATAAATTAAGTTTATTAATGTTTTGGAAAAAAATAAACATTAAACAAAATATTTTGAAATAACTAAATAAAAATCATTTTTATGTGGTTTTAAATTGATTTGTGTTTATGTTGTTTTAAATTGAATTCTAAAATATAAAACTTATATTAAAAAATAAAAAATTTAAAAAGAATCCTATTCTCCAAGTGGTCATAATTTTCAATTTGTTACAATATATGAACAATACCATGTTTACCAATACCCCATGCCAAAAAAACATAACTTTAATGAAAACCAAAATATTTTATAAATGTCTTACTTTGATTTTATTTTACAACATTTTTCACATTAACACTTAATATTTTGAGTATAACTATTACCCCCATTTCATCAACGATATTGTTAACTTGTAAATAGGGTTGTTACAATACCATGACCAAGTACCATGACTTATCAATACCATTTCCCAAAAAACCTAGAACTCATTTCAAAATCAAAATATTTTATTTTAATTTTATTTCATAACTTTTTTATACTCATTATGTTCCCCACCAACTATGTAAACAATCTATGACATTGTGTTTATTGTTAGTAGCGTTCCTTACACTACCATAGGCCAATAACATGGCTTATCAATACCGTTTTCCAAAAAACCAAAACTCATTTCAAAATCAAAATATTTTAATTTTATTTTATTTCATAACATTTTATACTCACTAAGTTAGTCACCAAATGGGTACACAATCTATAACCTTGTGTTTATTGATGGTCTATTATATGAGAGATCAATTTTTATTTTTTATTTTTTTATTTAAAACAAAATTCTTAAAATTTAATTGAAAGTAAATTTTGAAATACATAAACTCAAGAGAGTAGAGAAAAGTGACCTTGTTATGTTAAATTTTTATATTACGGTACTTTAAATTATATTAAGTATGCTTAATTTAGATCTAAGTATTGTACGACAATGACGATTAACGTCCGCTAAGGCTGATATGGTCTATGAGATCTTAAGAAAGAAGTGGTTAATTGGGATTGTTTAAAACTGTATTTTTGTGATAGAAAGTGAGGGAAAGAAGCGTTTGTAGGTCGTTGTAGTTTTTTTGACTAAACAAGTTGAGGAGGTTGGTCATGGGGAAAATGATTTTCAAATGAGAGTGGATGTGAGTAAGGGTTGTACAATCCAAGAGAAAGTATTTTTCATACTCAACTCTCTTACTTTTGCAAAGAAGGCATATTCTCTCGTGGCAAGGTATCTTAGGAATAGAACAAAGTCTCGTTTTACTCCAAAGATCATGAAAATTAGTTTTAATCCTTGAAATATTCATTCTCTTCTTAGCACACATTGAGATAGAAATGTAATTATGGTTAGCAACTATGGGGTCAATAACCTCCTCATAGTATCTTAACTTTCTTTTCTCCCCTAACTCCTTATCACTCCACAACTTATCCTTGAATTTGGAAGTAATGATGTTTTTAATATTATCCTTATTCCCCAAGATGATCTACTCCTTTATCTCCCAATGATGGATCTAGGACTTGGCATCCTTATGCCACCCTCCATTGAGTCCAAGGCGGTTTTGACTAGAGTTATAAGAAATTTTTGGTAGTCTCTTGGCTTCCATGTTGTACAGCTTCTTCTTATACATCAAATACCTAAAAATAGTCATGCATTCAATACAGGAAAGGCTATCCTCAATTAAGAGAATAGGTTATATAGTGGTACATTAGTCTTGAGGTTGTAGGTTATGAATTACTTTTGGTTCATTTCAATACTTGTCCATGACTCTTTAGATATTGTGCAAACCCATACTCACATCCATATAAAATAATAGGGGTGACAAGAGTCTCGAAGGGGAAATTATTTTACTCCAAACCCAAAGATCACTCATCTTACAATATTTTTTAAGCCCATAGTAAGATTTCTGACCTCCTATAATCATTTTCTTAATGCTACAGTTCAAGTTGATGTGATAGTGGATGCCCATAACTAAATATTGTGTTAGAGTCCTATGATTGATAGGATGAAATGATGATTGCATATTTTCTTTCAATATATCAAATTGTAATTAATATTACACGTTGCAAATGTTTCCCAAAAGAAAAAAATAAAAATAGAAATAAAAAATGAAAAGAGTGTATGTAAAGATAAAAATAGAATAAAAGAATTAAAAAAAAAAGATGAAAAGAATCCCATGAAAAGAAAAAGAGTGAAAGTTATGCAAATTCAAATGCCACTAGGAGAAAAATAGTTTTGTTTTGAAAAATAAGTTAGGAATTGTGTGCACCTTGTTTTAAATGCCATAATCATGTATATTTGTTTGAATCATACAATATAATCATTCTCAAACACATTTGAATTTTTGTTGTTAGACTAGACAATAATTTAACCAAATTGTTTAAACTTGGTTAAAATTATGTAGATAGGTGAAATTATTGATCCAATTGTTTAAGCTGGATTAATAATTTAAGTTTGAAGGTTAGAAATTAGATTAGGACAAATCTGTCCTCCAAAGGAAAATAAGAAGGGTCTACACATTTAAATGTACCCTTGGTTTCTAGCCTTTCTTTCCAAAATTAGGATGAAAAACATTAAAACTTTATTATTCATGCTTTAAAGAGATATAAGATTTGTGCTAACTTTTTGCACCTATAAACAAAAGTGAAAAATGACAATATGTTATGTCATCTAGAGGATAAATGGCGGGCCCAATCTAATATGTGTGTCCTTTACGATGGTATTCCATAGTCCTCAATGCTTTTCGTTCCTTTGTGCCCTTCGTAACGTTATCGATGGACGGGGGGTTCGAAAAGGTGGTTTCCCTCATCCTAACTGCACCTTATGTGTGACCCTCTCGTTCTTTCGCAACCCCCCTCTCAATACCGTATACCACCCTCCACCCCTCTGAAAACTACCTAACCCTCTCCTTCGAACCAACGGTTCCCTGCACCTACACGAGTAACCCCTCCATGACATGTGTCTAGTAGTTTTCCTTACTTGTTATGGATTTAATATTCGTATAAGTTATGATTAAATCTCCTAACAATCCTGCACCTTTAACGAATTATTACTTAACCATAAAAATCTCGTTATCCATTACTATTACACCCTTTGTTGAATCTAATCCTACACCAATGACGACAAGGAAAGGTATAACAACTCTCGACATTCAAACGTTCACTTCAATTATAATCATGTTGTTAATGATGAACGTAAAACATGGCATTGAAAAACATATACCTTTTGTGGATTACATAACCATAAATTTTCTAAGCGTTGGAAAAGAATAACAACACCCAAAATGAGGAGGCATGAAAGACCATCTCAACAAAAGGTAAAGAAACATGCTAAGCAGATCTGGAGGAAGAAAATGTATTGCAATCATTGCAACAGAGGTGGTCATCCGAGGGCCACATGTTGGAGTCTCCATCCAAAGCAGCACCTTAAAGACAAAGTTTCGGTGTATGAACGTGGTGAAACAATTGTTCGACAAGCAAAACCACCATAGGGGGATGAGCCATTCATAGGGATAAGTGAAAAATGGTTTCTAGATATCTTAGATTTTCATGGTAGTGATTTTGTAATCATTTGTTGCATTTTAAAATGTAAAAGTGATGATGTGTTTTCCATCACTTGTTAAGCAACAATGATGTTTTGTCTTGTTTTGAGTTGCACGATAAACTATGAAAGTGATGTTGTGTTTCCAGCACTTGTCAAGGAAACAAAAGTGTTTGGCCTTATTTTTGTAAATCATGTGATGCAGTGATGACATGTTTTCCATCACTTGTTGAAGCAACAATGATATGTACCTTGTTTTCGTAGCTCGCGTATTGTCTCCATTTTGATGTAAACTTGACCACCGAGTATGTGTTATAAAATTGTGGAAAGTATGGGGTGCTTGGGTCATTAATTGGTCATGAAACTCAAGCATGTAATTTTCAAAAACAATGTACGATAGGTTGCACAGATTGCAGGTGTCAGCTCATTGCTTAATGCTCTGAAGAACAAAGGAGAAGGAGATGGAAGCATGACCTTTTTCAGGGTGCTTGTGATGCAGATAAGGTACAAAGAAGTTTCATAATATTTTTCATGCCTTTGGAGCATAGAAAATTTTAGGGGCGAATGTTCGCCCTTTAAATTAAGGGTTTTAAATTTTTAGTGGGCGAATATTTTGTATCATAGTACATTTTTACAAATCACCTCAAATAGCCCACCTTATTTTAAGGGAGAGGGTAAAAAAGGTAAATTTAGCCCTTGAAATTAGGAGTGACAACCTTCCATTCGCCCATTTCCAAGAATAGGTTTTATTTAAGTGAATCCATTTGCCCATTTTCAAGAATAGGTTTTATTTAAGTGAATCCTATGAGCCAAATACCATATTTATAAAAGAGGTATGGTAAATTAATAAAAATATAAATAATGAGAGGTATGGTAAATAAATAAAGCATTTTTTATATTTACTCCATAAGTCACGTTATATACATGCAAGGGTGTAAACAAATAAAAATATAAGTAAAGTGGAGGTATGGTAAATAAATAAAACATCTTTTTTACTTACGCAAAAGGTATGGTAAATAAATAAAAATATAAATAAACTAGACATATGGTAAACAAATAAAACCTCTTTTTATATTTAGTCCATAACTCTCGTTCTATTTATGAAGTCTCAAGAAAGAGGTTTTATTTAAGTGAATCCTGTGGGCCAAATACCATATTTGTAAAAGAGGTATGGTAAATTAATAAAAATATAAATAAACGAGAGGTATGGTAAACAAATAAAACATTTTTTTATATTTACTACATAAGTCACCTTATATTTATGAACACTAAAAAAATGCGTTATATTTAGGTAAAACCTATGGGAAAAATACTATGGGACAAATACCATGGACTAGATTGTGATTAATACCATGCAAAAAAACATTATTAACCCTAATATTAGTATTAATAAAAATAAAAATGGCACATGGTATTGACACATGGTATTCACCAAAATGGCACATGGTATTGACCCATGGTATTCACCTGGAATGTAGCCTATTTAAATGGGGGAATTAAACCAGAATAGATCCTTCTTTACTCTGGATCTACTAACCCCCGAGAGGTATCAAATATCATGATATGCAAACTAGCACAAAGTGAAAAAATATTTGATCCGATCAAGAGTAAAAATGGATGTTGTAATTTAATGTATGTGAAACATTTAGCTTGGTTAAAATAAAAATAAAATAAAAATCAACTATTAATTTTATTAATTTTTATAAATTACTAATAGTAATTTGTAAGCTCTAGGTTTATGATAACCCATGATAATACAAGATCTTACAAGATTTTATAATTGAGTAAAATATTCGCCATGCATGGTGAGAGATTCGCCAAAAAATTATATATACATATTATATTATTGATAAAATCGCCTTCTATTTTTCCTATATACCATGGAGATTCGCCCATTTATTATACTTACAAATTTAGGGGGGGTTCTTAAAATTTTCCCTGCTCGACTCTATCCTACGCACTTAGTTGCACGGGTCCGTGCACTCATCTGTGGACTACTAAGCCTCTATGCACTTAGTTGCAAAGTCTTCTCCTACTCTACGACCCAAAGACACACTTCACTTAGTTACTTAGACTCTTACTCTCCTACTATCATCTATTTTTTTCACTTAAAGCCTCGCTCTATTTATACAATCCCATGGTCCACGGACCATGGGTAGGCCGACCTTACATTACAAAACTAGGGAAAACAACCTTGTGACTCAGGTCTCCCCATACGTTCCCAAGTCTGCTTCGGTAGGATGTTCGCATCTGACCCCAGGTCCAAAATAACCTGATCCATTTCATACTCTCCTATCTGCGTGGTCAGCCTCATCTCCCGTCACGTCCTTGTTTTATGCTTACCAATCTTTTGTACTATATGCGGTTCACCTAAGGTGTTTCTAGCGCATTTGTTTATAAGCTCCTTTAGCCCCTTCACAACCTTTCTATCATGCAGTAACTTCATACAAGTCTCCAGGAAGGTTGTAAGAACAGAAGGGTCCATCTCCTGAGCAGGCTTATCCTTGCTTGCTAAGGTGGAGGCCCCAACAAAGCTCTTCTTCGCCTCCATGAATGTTTCGCGTGTGCATTCCAAATCGAACTCAGTCTCTTTCGCTGGAGCTTTGCAAACCCATGTGTTGTCCTTGGGCTATTTCCCCTTATCATCCCCTATTGTGATTCCGCTTTGGAGCACTATATGTATGTTTAGATCCTCTTCGTGTGGCTTAGACCTCATCATTTTCAGGTTTTGAGTTGGTTGAGGTGATAGCGCCCCTTTGTCTCGTATCCTTGCTATCAGTGTAGGACAGTCCTCCATCTCATGATCAAACAGAGTGTAATACTTTCACGACAGACGTGTTGGGTTAGTGCAATCACGAACATAGTGTCTTGGTCCTCCACAATTGTAGCAAATCAGCTCCCCCCGACCTCTGCTAGGTCCTCCTTCGCCTCGTCCTCATCCGCACCCCTAAAAGCTTGTCCGCACCATCCTTGTGCTCTGGTTAGGGAGCCGTGTTTCTGCCTGAACCATATAGGCGGGAGTTCTATCCATCATTAGTTCATAGCTTCTGCAATTATGCTCATCATGCCCTACCAACCTACAAAAGTTGCAGAATAGTTGTTGTGGTGTCTATACAAACTTCTGCAGCAAATGACAGCTGTTCATGGCATGTTTTCCTACTACCTGACATATATCACACCACAATGTAGGCCCCACGCTCAGTTCTACTTGAGCTTACAGCCTCAAAGGCATCGGTACCCCTCCTGTAATGTAGTTTGCAAAGACCGAGCAATGGTCTTTGTCATGCCCTTGACCATTGCATTTCAAGCACCATATTGTTGGGCGATAAAAGGTGTCTTTTTAACTCCTAATTATCTTCACATTAGTTGTCAACCTAGCGATGATTTTTTTATTTCAAGAGTGTACTCAACCTGAGGCGGTCACTTGCTCAAGAGTAATGTTTTGCAATATAGTGCTTAAAATGCAAAAGTAAATGAATGTTGGAAACAAAATCTAATCAGAACAAAAAGAAACTAAAATGTTCTAAACTAAATCATTCACTCAAACAACCATCAGTTGAGGACTCAGTAATGATAATTCTCTCCCCTATAAACTGATGCAAATGAAAATAAATCATAGGCAAGAACTCCAATCTGAGAACTTAGACAGCTATAGTCAATGTTCTTTACAGTTGTTGATCTTTCAATCTACACTAAAGAAATTAATTGGAAATGATAAATCAATGATGCTACTAACAAAAATGGAATAAACATGCTCACTGGAATAATACTTAAAATCAAAACCAAATACTTGCAAGAAAGAAATGAACAACAAATCTTATTTAGTAGGAATTAATGACAAAGCTATTTCAATAGAAATGAACTACAATATGTATTGAACATGAAAGTCTGAATATGAAAAGCGTAGCTTTATATTTGAAATGAACATCATAACAATATAAGTTGAAAAGGATAATAATCTTTGTTATGATGGAAAGGAACGACCACACGATTCAATCATAGCTTATGCAATAAAACAATTTCATAAAATATTAAATTAGCACGCTATAAAAACATGAAACTGTAAAGCAATGTGATTCAAAGAAATAAGAATTAAATCAAATCATCACATAACTGGAACTATAAAGATATAATATAGAGTAGTAGCTTAATCCACCAAAGGCTGGGCCCTTAGCCGCCAACGAATGCTACTGGGCTACTTTAGATAAGGTGAATGAACAACAACCCTTTTACTTATTAATCTTCAAACTGTGAAATCATTACATCAGCAAAAGCCTTGAGAATTACAATGGTAATGAAACAATTGCCCTTTCCTCCTATACTATCCTATCCTATCTCTAATAATCCCTGACTTAATCTCTCATAATCTATTCCATCATGAATAATCAATCATCCCTTCTGAATCCCCTTCTCTAATCTCTGTTTACGTTTAAATAGAGAGAGAGCAGAGAGCAGTTACAACAAAGATGATTACAATATGATTCTCATTACAAAATTGGATTGTTCTTAACAAATTTATAAGCAAGATCATATTTGAAATATCCTTCCATCAATCATTCAATAGGAATAGGTCGAATTTGGCATTGCAGTTGAGATAATTTGGAAAATGGCCACACAACGAATATGAAAAAAATGTCTTCAGAGAACCTTTTGTTTCTCTTAGTACGGAATGAATTTGGGAAAACGGATCATAAAAAAACTAATTTGGTCCATTCTAAACAAAACCCATGTTTCAGATTTTCTAGATTTTTCTCCAGTTTCCCGATCCGTTCAATACAAAATTGTCACTTCTTATTCCAGAAAATTTCTGAGTTGGCACATTTAATGATCAAATCTTCAATCTAGAAAATATCTTTGGATGCTAAAATGGTGAGTGATGTCACAACCAATTTATTAATAAACCATCATTGGTAAAATCATGCATAATCATCAATTTATTAAAAATAAAGGAGAAGAAATAATATTCATCCATAAGAGTACAAATAATTATAAAATAGAATTATATGATAAATTATGATAAATGACGTAATAAAGAACAGTAAAAATAGGTGGAATAAGTGTTCAAAAGTGATAATAATAATAACGTATTAAAGGCCCAACACACCCCCAAACTGAATATATTGCATGTCCTCATGCAACCCAAAGACTCTGTGTTAACCAAGCAATAAAGAATTGTTCATCCCAGCTCATGAAATGGATAGAACAAATGAATTCTTCCTCAATTAATGAATATTCAAATTTAGCAATCTTGATGAAGGCGTAAAAAATTTTTCATTGACGTTCAACTTATGTGTATATGAAGTTGCAGCAAAATATGATATAAGTAACAGCAAACTTCATTAACCATTTTCTCAAAAGCTACAAATCAGCTTTTGCTGAAATTTGGCAGGTAGATTTCTACTATATTAATGCTTCTATGATCCAAAAATAAGATTGTTTTGATGCAAGAATTATGAGATATAAGAAAAATGGTTGTAGGTGAGAGTGCATGATTTCCGAAATTTTATGAACTAATTTAACTTGAAATTATCTGGGTTTATGTATTTTAAAAATACGTCTGTGTTATCTAGAAATCACAAGAATTGAGTTCATAGTTTTAAAAATATATGGAAATTAATTTATGCACTATATAAAAATGAAATTGTATGCCTTAAATGAGAAAGAAAATAGAAAACATCCATCATGCGTAGCAATGCCTCCCCCAGACTGAAGAATTAGCATGTCCTCATGTAATGCTAGAAAACAAATTGAGGTGGGCGCTACCATCTATTGAAATCTATGCTTGGTGTAAACCAACATGGAATAAGGGAGGTGTTGAGAATGAATAAGAATATCAATGGATGATAAAGAATATTAATGACATGTTCATAAGAAAGAAATGAATGAAAGCAACACTTCCCTAAACTGAAAGATGATATGCCGCTGAAAAATGGGAAGTGGTAAAGCTATGGAATGAATGATGATAAATAATGCTCAATGGATTTTCATGAAATTCTCCTAAATTCGTAATAAATTAGAAAATTATGTTATTTTACCTCAAGTTTTACCTCCAAAAAGAAAAATGTGGAATGACATATATGAACTGGCATTTGTGGAAGTTGATGCTGAAAATAATGCAAAAGGTAGAATCACGGCAAGCACATCATGTCTGAACAATTGTTCATGTTCGTAAGTTGCTCGAGGCTCTTCTGTTAGTTGCAATAGTGTGGTCATGCTACGAATAGAGCCCCCCCCCGATTGTTGTTATCCTGTAAACAAATCACTATTTTGCATACAATGTTTTTGGGTCCACAGTGTTAGTTTTGAATAACAATAGATAAGATGCATGCAACAATTTCAATTAGAAAAACTTTTGTATACATGCAATACTAATATTTTGTTAAATCAACAAGTTATCGCAGAGTGAAGTAATCATATCGCATACTATCCCATAATGCATACATTCCCCCCTCCAATTCGAAAAGGGATTCCATGACCATAAAGCACATGAAAGGTGTTGCACTAACAGTAAGGCAAGGGAATGAACAATACAATAGTAAATGAAACAGAGTACATATATCAATGATAGGATGGCGAGAGTTATGGTTATAATGAGAGCAGAGTGTGGAAAGATAGTTATGAATAAGAGATAGGATGCTTTGGATTGATAATAAGTTATGCAAAAAAGAAAAAGGACAGCAATATGCCAGAAAGATGCTTTGCTAACAGTGTTCTAGCTGAAAATGATGCAATTGATCTGAAAACAATTTCTCATGCGTAAAGGTTCAAATGTAATATTCCTAATTAGCCATGGCTAATTGGAATATTCGATTTTGCTTATTTTTGCCTTCTATAGTTATTTATGAATAAAAAGGTGAGGAAAAGGGGACATGACTCACCTATAGAATAAAAGTCACTTCCTAGTAGCACAATGTTGTGACTTAAAGGGAAAGCCAAGGGGGCCAAAGGGGGATGCAGATATGGATCCCATGCAGACACTTGGAGGGACTGCGTAGAAGGGAAGGAACACGTGGCAAGAGAAGAATTACATTGGAGAAGGTGGACCTTGGGATTGAGAGAGGCAAAGGCTATAAAGGAGAGAGGAGCTTCCTCATTTTGGCATTCGGTTATATGCATTTGAGCTAGTCATTTCGACTTATGAGCACACTAGCTATTTAGCTAGTCTGCAACACTATTTAGTGCATTGAGTGTCTCCATTCGGAGATCTCACCCTTAGCCCCAGGGGACTTCGAGTGCCTGCTCAGGCAAGGTAGTTCCATCATTATTTTTGCAGCAGTTTCATTGGTATTTGGCAGGAGGATTGAGTGTTGTAGATGACTACATAGGCTTGAGAGGGATGACGCAATTCCTTCAGGAAAGAGTTCTGGATTGAGGGTTTGTAGCAGGATTTGTGCTGGGAGATTGAGCAGGGGATAAACCCTTGCATATTGGAGGTTTTGGCAAAGGTTTCAAGCAGATTTATGGAGGGTTTCATTCAGTGGCAGCGCAGAGCATTGAGGGATTGTGCAGAACCCCAAGGGGGTGATTTTCGAGTATCGACTATTCCAGGAAAGCTTTCTGGGTTTTTTTGGGTTTCTTGAGTAGAGCCCAATTCCAGAGTTTTAGCATTTTTTGAGGAGGGGAACAACCCCAAATTCTCATTTGATTTCTAGCAGCAGCAGTAGCATGGCAGTTCTCCAGCAGCTTCCACGCAATTCTGAGAGAGGCCATTCTTTGCTATTTTGAGTGTACTTCTTCACTTGCCTTGTGCAAGTCGAGGTGCCATCTTTCTGATCACCTCCTATACTCATTCTATTTGCTTAGTATAATAAAATGGCTTAGCATTTCTCACTGCATTTCTTGAGTATCTTCTTATATTTCATGTTTACATTATTATATGCTACACAATTGTTATTTTTGTCATTTTGAGCTTCCCAATTATTATATCATCTGCACGTATTTGGTTGGACTTTTGCTAGGGTTTGAGGAATATTCCAAAAAGGGATATTAGAGTGGTATCAGAGCATAGATTTGGCTCAGCCTGTGGAGCTAGCAATCTATGACACCAAGGGAAAAGCCTTACATTTGTTACAGAGGTAGGAGATACAAAGACACTGCGCATAGGTTGGAGAATACCTACAGAGAGGGAGACTGTGTTCTGGTGGCTGACGCAGAACAGGAGGAGCCTATGGTGGATGCAGAGCAGAAGGATCCGATGGCAGACGAGGACGGGAAGAGATTTGCGGATATGCTCCTCAAATTAGTGCAAGATCTGTCGAGGCAGATTGAGGTGATGGGGCAGATATTCATGACAGTAGAGGGTAGACAGCGTGAGAACCCATGGTTTTTTCAGGTTGGTGAGGGATCAGGTGCATCCCACCATTTACCAGAGTAGCGTGATACTGCACAGTAGGTAGCCTCACATGCCCCCACATGCTTTACCATGCCCACTTTCTTAGGAGCAGACATGGGGGTCGTAGCCCAGCAGAAGGCAGAGCTCGGTCATATGGGTGATTATTTTGCAAAGTACCAGGCCTATGGGCAGGAGTTCAGGGAAGCCCTCTCATTCA
>APFE030413290.1:0-15076 GCA_000404065.3 Pinus taeda
TAATTTTTACCTAATAATTTTATTTTTTTATTACTTATTTATGATAGAGAGTTATTTGAATAATAAAATTTAAGATTCAAATAATTCCAATTTTTTTTTATAGTTTTTTAGTTCACACTAATTGACATGTTTTCAACCTTATTATTTATAAAAAAAATTGTTTCAACCTAAATTTATTCACCAATTTAAAAACCCTTTGTAATCCCCAGTGAGAGTGATAAATGCAAGGGCAAAGGTGATCGATGGCTGGCTATACCAGCCAAACGACCAAATGACAACGCGCAGGCTTAGTGCATTGACAGATGCATTTTCCAACCTACATTGCAGGGAGCCTTAGCTCCATCCAAAACGGATGTCAAGCGCAACCATCAACGAATTTATGAAGCTTAAGTTAGGTTTTGGATAGCATTGCAACGTCGATCCTTGACTCAAGGAACACTTGAGGAGTACAAAATCATATCTCTATTATTGTACCTGTATTGGCATCTAAAGACTTTTGGGTAAGGTGGTAAGGTGTCCCTAGACGGAAGGGATGCAAGAAATCAAATGCTTGTTAGGGATCCAAGAAATCAAATCCTCAACAAGCTGGAGAATGCTTGTTAGGATGCAAGAAATCAAATCCTCAACAAGCTGGAGAATCCTAACAATTGTTAGGGATGCAAGAAATCAAATCCTCAACAAGCTGGAGAATCCTTGTTAGGGATGCAAGAAATCAAATCCTCAACAAGCTGGAGAAACTGAAGATGATGTTTATGGACATTGAGGGTCGCCTTGCTCACATTGAATTGTGTCCTCTCAACAAGCTGGGGAATCTGAAGATGATGTTTATGGACATTGAGGGTCGCCTTGCTCACATTGAATTGTGTCCTCCTCCAAGCCTGAACAACTTTTCTCCATGCAAGGATGAAGTTCAATCAATAGAGGTAGACACATTTATCTTCTTGGAGAATCTGAAGATAATATTTATGGACATTGAGGGTCGCCTTGCTCACATTGAATTGTGTCCTCCTCCAAGCCTGAACAACTTTTCTCCATGCAAGGATGAAGTTCAATCAATAGAGGTAGACACATTTATCTTCTTGGAGAATCTGAAGATAATATTTATGGACATTGAGGGTCGCCTTGCTCACATTGAATTGTGTCCTCCTCCAAGCCTGAACAACTTTTCTCCATGCAAGGATGAAGTTCAATCAATAGAGGTAGACACATTTATTTTCTTGATGTTTATGTTTTGGTTATTTTCTATTTTGATTATAAAGCTTAGAACAGGGTCTACTTTTTTTTGCTATTCTCTAGCTGGTTTTCTCTATATGAAGGGACAGCTTTCAAACTCTGTAAACGATTAGCTTTCAGCTCTGGTTTTTTTTATGATGGACAATCTACTATATATTTGGTCTCCCGGCAAGTCAGGGAAATATATTCGTTGCTATTTTTTTTGTGAATAATCAATAAAATCTTAACTTCCCACCAAAAAAATAAAAAATATAAACTCTTGAAATCATTTTACAAATCCAAAATGTAAATGTCTTACCTAAACTCTTAAATGATATACTTAATACAGCAATGAGTCACCACATCATAGAAACAAATTTAATACATTCTTAAGATTTAATTAATTTTTAATTTAAAAAATCATAAAATTAACTCTACAACAAAATCTCTCCTAAAATCTTACACATCACTTTAAAAGACTCACAAGGAAGACCATCAACTCCACGGATAAACTATCTACTCCAAACCATCTACTGCTCTTACTGATTCTTTGATACCCTGCTATCTATATTGATATTTATCTTGTATGGGTGAAATTTCAAGGTTATGTTTGGTGTAGTTATTTTGAGATTTAGTTCTGCAACCCAATCAATATTGATATTGATATTTATATTGTATTGGTGAAGCTTCCAAGGATTTGGTGTAGTTATTTTGAAGGTTATGAACTTATGAGTGATGTTCTTTTGAGAGTTTAGTCTACTATCCAATCAACAATAGCAAATGGCTCATAGAGCAAATCTAGCTGAGTACTTCCACTGGCTCGAGGTGGAAGCGGCGTTGGTTGTCCTTGATCATTGAGTTAAAATGTTTTAACTTTTACAGTGATCCAAGAACAGGACTGCATTGAATCTCGATGTTTCAGACTTACGGATTGCAAGCTTGTTCATAAGGGTGGCGAGTCACAAGAGATCCCTTGCTGATGGGGTGGTTTATCACTATGGAATACAAGATGGAAGAATCCAGGATCAAAACAATGGCACAGTATTTGCAGAAAAACAAAATAGTGAAATTGCTTCAATCCCATTGATCTCGGTGGGCAGTTGCTCTCCATGTAAACCTTTGAGAATGTGAGTTGTTGAACGACGTATCATGCATGGAAAACTACAGGGTTATCAATCATTTTTTTGTAATTACTTTATTCTGATAAGGGTTTGGTATTATGGTGTCCCAGCCATTTGGTTATAGTTCGTTTGGGTTTCTAGTTATATGTAGATGGATTTGTTATAGTGTCATGTCTTTATTTTTATTCTGCTTCATAGTACAACTAGGATGGATTTCTAGGATAGGGGATGGCCACCTCAGCGGAGCAAGTTATGCCATCAGGGGTTCCGAGGAAGTTTTGAGGAGTTTCTATGAGGTCCAATAGCATACACTTAGTATATTCCATAATCCACATAGTTTTTCTTTCGTTCCGGTGCATTCCGACAATTTTCAGAACACTGAGTTATCTGTGGGCTTGACTCAATCAATTACGCTTAAGGTGGCATTCCGAGAGGAATATGTTGGAGAACATCATCCACACAGTTTGTCTTTAGTTCTGGCGCAATTCGACAATTTTCAGAAAACTAAGTTATTAGTGGGCTTGACTCAATTAATTACGCTTAAGGTGGCATTCCGAAAGGAATATGTTGCAGAACACCTTAGTGTTATAACTTGTTGGAATTGAAACAAGAAGATCTAGATGATGTGAGGGTTAGATGAGAGTTTCAATGATCTAGGGACATAGGATGGCCAATTTACCATTTTCCCGCATTAAAAAGAATATTTTAATTAAAATAAAAAAGGGGAAAGTGCTCCATAATTAAAATAATAATAAAATGAGAGGTTCTAGAGGGATCCATCAAATCTATAAAAGAGGAGGAGGAGGCCATTGGAGGACATCTTGGTATTCACATTGTTTCTTGTATGTGAGGTTGAGAACCCAGTTTCTACTCCAACAATAACCCAGGACGGAAACCCTCCCCTCGAGTGATTCAGTGAGAGTGGGCGAGCATCCATCTCCTCCCTTGGTGAATCCATTGAGGATTCACAGGTTGCAGTGTATTGTTCTTCAGTGGTTTGAAGGTCGATTTGTGGCATGTTGTAGATCTGTTTGAGGTCAGATTATCTCAGTTGTATGGGTTGTATGTGCATGTGAAACCTCAGTTATCTAATAATAAAGCTGACAATTTTTTTATTCATTGTCTTGTGAGATTGCAGTGCTCTATTTGTTTATTTTCACATGGCAATCTTCTGTGTATGAATCAAATTTGTATCTGGAATTTTTCTGTGTTAAAAATTCAAACTTGTTCCAAAATTTTCTCATGTAAGACATTACAGTGGTATCAGAGTTTGATGTCTACTCAGCCTGCCCATTTCCAGTTTCCAATTACTCAGTTTCCAATTGCAACGATTATTGTCGGAAGGTTTTGCCAGAGAAGTCAGAGACCTAATTTCTGCAACAGAATAAGCGCTTATTAAAAGAGCTCGACAAATTCTCTCACTAACTATTCCACAAAATTTCTAAAAAAAAATGTTGCATGCATTCAACAAAATCGCCTGGGCCGCGAGTAAAATTTCCAAATTAGTCGTGGCACATTATTTTACAAGTACGCTGATTTTTAAGAGAGGGCAGAAAGATTTTGGCATGGGCCAACAAATTAAAGAATACTGAATCTTTTATTAAAGTGCCCGAAAGAATTTTCTTTAACGTCGTAAAGGTCAAACATCGCATTCGAATTGAAATGTTGTGACGGCATAGTCCATGGTTTGAATAAGCGGCGAGCAGGAGGGGTCGTGACACCATTAGCTGGGTTGTTGTAATGCGACACGCATGAAACTGGTCCCTTACTTAGCACGTTGACCTGTGCGTCGGAAAAACGTGGACCGGCTGGCGGAGGAGATCTGTTCGACCAGAAGCGATGGAGCTGTGCAGGACTCACTGAGATTGCTCGCATAGACAGGGAATCTAGCCATGTGACGCTAGGAGTGGAGTAACATAAGAAGTCGTCACCGAATAATTGTTTTGCGACCTGTGTGATATGCGCTCAGTTGACTGTAGATCACACAATAGTTGAGCTTGAGATAAAGGTGTGGTTGAGATGCCAACTACAAAGGACGCGATCGCAACAAGAGTTACGAGAGGTCAACAACGCAGTTCACACCGACTGAGATCTCTGTTGCAACCGTCAGAATCCTACGAGCAAATCCAAGCTCTTGCTAAAGCGGAAGGCCAAGCAAGTAAATTGTACGTGTGCAAGAAGAAGTGAGACTGGGCGTGGTCAAAGACCTGAAAGGCATTTATGACAAGACTGTGTGTTAATCTTTCTATACAATGGTGAGACTTTTTGCAAATAGATTTCAAACACTAAAATTTCAGAGGCCGGAGTTGGTTATGGGACTTGCTTTTCATTACTTGTATCTTCTTACACTAGTGACTACTTATGGGTGACGCCTCCAGAGATTTGAACACCGGTGAGACGCTTTGCAAATCGATTCCAAACACCAAAACTCTTGGTACACTAAGGTACACTAAGGGAAAATGGGTGACCCTCCAGAGATTTGAACACTGGTGAGACTCTTTGCAAATCGATTCCAAACACCCGCTCCAGAGATTTGAACACCAATAAGAATCTTTGCAAATCGATTCCAAACATCAAAACTCCAGAGGCAGGAATTGGTGATGGGATTCGCTTTTTTATTGCTTGTATCTTCCTACACTACGGGAGAATAAATAACGCCTCTAGAAATTGAGCATAATCTGTGTAGCGGTGTTGTGCTGAGCGACTAGCTCAAATCACTAGAAAGCTAGAACCGGTTTCCCTCCGGTAACGGAGGGACAAATCCAATTTATGAATGTTGGCTACAACATCAGAAAATTCATCTTTTGAAATTTGTGTGCTAGAGCAAACATCAGATTGGAGACTTAGTTTTGTGCAATACTTGGAAGCTGTTCTACGCTATGTTACCAGAAACGGGACGACGACCACCGTTTCTGCAGAAAAACGCATTAGAAACGAGACTGTACGGAAAACGCCGTTCCCAACGTCGTTCTGAAATGGATCAATTTTTCTTACAACAGTGTTATGCCACCAGGTTTAGGCATCACCGGTTTGTCCTCGATTACATCTTAGAAACTCCGGTTAACTCTCGTCCCAAAAAAGCATTGCGCAAAATGCACGGCATGCAGAAAGACAACTATTTTCATTTTCCAGTTGTGCAGCTTAGAGGAACAATTTAGGATGAATAATTTTTCAATGATTGAAGTAATGATTTGGTTTTTGTTTTTAATGTCAAAAGTTTAATATCTTTAGTTTCGCTCTGTATAGATCATGAATTGAAACTGTGAAACCTGCAAATCTGTAATGTCTATCTAATGACAAAATCTTAGTTGGGCGCTATTAATTATGTTAGATAATTATTGAATAAAATCGTTGACGGTCCAATAGGTATGTCTCCGAATGGAAGAAGATGAAGAATTTAACCCCCAACAATTTTCTGGAATGAATCAGATGGTCATTCTATAACCAGGATTTTTACTTCTTATTATAACCAGCGATCCTCTGTACAAGCTGATCACAGATCTTTCCCCATCTGTCCACCTATATACACAAATCTATGGTTCCCAACAGAGAGCAATCCCCACTCAACATATACTTAAAAGGGAAGATGACATTTCTAGGTATTTAGTTACTTTCATTAAATTGTTAATTTGTTGTTGGTGTTTTGTTTTGTTTTGTTGCATGCTAAAAGCAATAGTTCATTGTTGAATTTTTGGTAATATAATATAATTGCTAGGAAGAAGGATGAGTTTGGAATACTTGGTATTTTAGTAAATGAGTTTTTAAAGAAATTTTAATGTTTTTTCTCTCTCCTCGTTTCTTGAATACGAAACCTCAAAATTGTGTTTCTCGTCTCGTTCTCGTTTCTCGTCTCGTTTCCTGTTTCTCGTCTCTGGTAACATAGGTTCTACATCAATTTGCGGTTTATTGCTGCCCAGAATTTCGACTTTCACAAGCGTTGAACCTGTGCATTGTTTCGTGGGCAGTGTTTTTCACAACCAAAGGCAAGGGCTTCACTTCTAGTGGACTGATATCTACATAGGTACCTACCATTATTGGATGTCAATTACTACCAGGTTCTATCTTCCTAGTCTGCTCTTTGTCTATTTAATTTTTGATGGGTGTTATTTCTTCATCAACGGTGTGTTAAGTCATGAGTTTCATAGGCATTATGTACCTGTTTGAGGTCTGTCGGTGCATATTAAAACTCTAAATAAATTATTTTGGACATGAAACCTATGATAAATCAAGATTGGTCTATTGAGTCAAATATTATTATATTTTTGTCAAAAATCTTGTAAAAGCCGGTATGATGTACTGTTCTGATTAAACTAAGCCATGGAAAGACTCACAACACTCATGAGATAGTGTTCGTAACTAAGAATGTTTTGATGAGTTATATCACTGATTATGAAGTGTCTTGGTCATTAATGAATGAGCCAATCTATTGTTGTATAATCAAGAATTGATGAAGCTGTAAAATGGGCAGTGTAAAATGGGCAGAGTAGTGTCGTAAATGCCATATAAGGGTTGGTCAAGGACAAAGTATGTTTTTGTATGCTGCTTGGTGTATGTGAATCGAATCATAGCCCTGGTGCCATTCAGTCAAAGCACTGTTGAGTTATTTGTGGTCTAGCATTGCCAATCTTGTCATCATAGGATAAGCAGTTATGAGTTTGGGAAGTTGGTCAGTTGTGTAAATTAGCGTGATGTACTTGACTTCATTAGGCTCAAACATGGATAAAACTTTTACAAACTCCCTTAATAAACCAGCAACAATAAACGACAAACCCTTTTCAAAGGAGATTTATGCCATTCTTCAGAGAGAACAACGAAAGGATATGCAGAAGGAGTGGGAAATAGGACACTAGATTTATGCTCTTGGGACAGATTTGAAGCATATGACAGTCACATGGAAAGTTCTCTTCAAACTTGATGAACTAGATGCCCTTCTTTCCAAAGTGAGCTAGTTAGAAGGGAAGAAATTAATTTGGGATTTAAAACCAGCAATGCTTGCTCTCATACAACACAAGTTCTTGGAGGAACCTTGTGAAGGGGTTAGACTTCCAGTTGCATCTTGTTTCAATCAAAGTACTGTTGAGTTATTCGTGGTTTAGCATTGCCAATCCTATCATCATAGTATAAGCAATTGTGAATTTGGGAAGTTGGCCAATCATAGTCATGTAAATCGGTTTGATGTACTTGACTTCATTAGGCTCAAACATGGATAAAACGTTTACAAACTCCCTTAATAAACCAGCAACAGCAAACAACAGACCCTTCTCAAAGGGGATTTATGTCATTCTTCAAAGAGCACATTAAAAGGATATGCAGAAGGAGTGGGAAATAGGACACGAGATTTATGCTCTTGGGACAGATTTGAAGCATATGACGGTCACATGGAAATTTCCCTTCAAAATTGATGAGATAGATGCCCTCATTTCCAAAGTGAGCCAGTTAGAAGGAAAGAAACTAATTTGGGCTCTAAAACCAGCTATGCTTGCTCTCATACAACACAAGCTCTTGGAGGAACCTTGTGAAGGGATTAGACTTCCTGTTGCATCTTGTTTCAGTAACATCATGAGACTAACCTCCCTTATAGCTCTTTACAATGGCAATATTATGAGGAGAGTTTTCAAGCTGATAATAGATACTTTTAAGGACTTGGACAACAGTGCAGGTTCTACCTTTGGGAAGAAGCTTGAGATTTTAGGAGTTATGGCCATGACTAGAACTTACAAAGTCATGTTTGACCTTGAGTGCAATGATCTTATCTTGTAAATATTCTAATGCTTCTTCAGTATTAGGAAACATCATTTTGACACATTCATAGCACACATGTAGTCCATCTTATCATCGTGCACCGAGAGGTCATAATGCCATTTGTCGAGAGTTGCAGTCTCGATTGTCGTATGTCTGGAGGAGAGAGTAGTTGGTCTCACCTGCTGCTTATGAGCTAGCTGAAAGGTTGGTTGAACAGAACCTTGGGTTGTTCAAGAGACAGTTGACCAAGGAGGAGTTGCTCAGGTTTGGTGGAATATGCAGCAAGAATGAGCTAGGAAGAAGGGTCTTTGCTTCATCTGCAAAATACCTTTGGTACCTTACAACTCATGCCTGAGTGACATTGAGTAGATGACAACGGTAGAGCAGGGGGATATTCTTTATGTATATGAGGATGAGGATTCTTCATTGGATGAGTCCATGGGTTCATATGATGATACCTTAAGGGAGCACGAGCAGACATGTGGAGTTGATGAAAGTAGACGAGATATGCATCCATGTGTGGTAGAGGAGTATGAGGAGCAGTCGATTGTTCCCATGAGGGAAGGAGTTCAGGGAGAAAATGAGCAACTGATGATTCAGCATAAAGAGCATATAAAGGAGCATGAGTCATGTAGAGTCATTGACAGTAGGCCAGATTCATATGATGAGCAGTCAGTGGGTCCTAGGAGAGACATTCAGGATGATGAGTCACCAGTGGTGATTCGACATGAGCAACATATGGTGGATCATGAGTGAGCTGAGGAGGATGATGCGTGTAGTATGCATGGTGAGCCTTCTAGGGAGGGGTAGTTTGAGGTTCATATCGAACCCTTGATGATGGAGGACGAGCAACCACCCTTGGGATCAGTTGTTAATGAGGAGTAGACAAAGTACAGACAACTCGCAGGGTGACGGTATTCGATGACACTTGTCCTCAGGTGATGTTGGAGTATGACAGGACAGTCTGGTAGGATATTGGTGGACTGGAGGAGCATGGAGCTTCCTATCAATTGAGGGAGGTGGAAATGCATCCATCTTTGGGTTTACCCATTGATGAGGTGTAAACAGATGTAATGGCAGTCAAACAAGCTGCAGCATTTTCAGGCAGCAGCCCTCTCCAAGAGTACATAGACGGGGCTTGCAGCACGGTTTATCCACTTTTTTCCATTTGAGGGAGAGAGGCAAGATTTCTTGGACATGTTTTGATTGTCCAAGTAGAGCATCAGGAGTTGAGCACGGACCAGTTTTAGCATAGCAGACATATCCCTCACACGGGTGTTTATGCAATGGATTGGCGAGAGATCATGAGTTGGTATCCTTTTGATGGAGTATCATTTTTAGTCAGTAGCATTGTATTGCAGGAACCCTCAGAGGTGAGGGACATCACATGCTTCAATTGGCAGTAGGATGTAGGCTGGCCACTCAGCGGTATCTTGGCACATCATCAGCATGATGAGATTGACCTTGGTTTATACCAAGGGTTGGATTGGAGAGAGGTGATGATTTGGAACGCAGTGGATGGAATAGCATTCCTAGTTCAAGTTATAGCAGAGCAGGAGACATGGAGCCTTGATATTGGTTCTTGGTGGCATTGGGATTCAGGTGGATATACGAGTAGCAGGTTGAGTCAGAGATGGATATAGGATCCAAGTACTGGAGGATCCAATCATGCTTCAATAGCTTGGAGGCGTGACATGGACCAGTGGTACGTATGAGATCCAAGCATTGGGTCTTAGATGTGTTGGGCCACTAGATTGGTCCACAAATCCGGATTGCTTGAGGGAAATAAATCTTGGGGCAGGAGGATTGTCATGTCCCCATTTTTATTCTTCTTCATAGTACAACCAGGATGGATTTCTAGGACAGGGGATGGCCAGGTCAGCGGAGCAGGTTATGCCATCAAGGGTCTAGAGGAAGTTTTGAGGAGTTTCTGTGAGGTCCAATGGCATACACTTGGTATAACCATCATCCGCACAATTCTCCTTTCGTTCCAGTGCATTCCGACAACTTTCAGAAAACTAAGTTATTAGTGGGCTTGAGTCAATTAATTACGCTTAGGGTGGCATTCCGAGAGGAATATGTGGAAGAACACCTTAGTGTAATAGTTCGTTGGGACCGGGACAAGAGGATCTACATGATGGGATGGTTAGATGATAGTTTCAGTGATCCAGGTAGATAGGATGGCCAATTTACCATTTTCTCAAATTAAAAAGAATATTTTAATTAAAATAAAAGAGGGGAAAGTACTCCATGATTAAAATAATAATAAAATGGGAGGTTCTAGAGGGATCCATCAAATCTATAAAAGAGGAGGAGGAGGCTATTGGAAGACATCTTGGTTTTGACATCATTTCTTGTATGTGAGGTTAAGAACCCAATTCTCTACTCTAACAGTAGCCTCAGGACGGAAACCCTCAAGTGATTCAGTGAGAGTGGACGAGCACCCATCTCCTCCCTTGGTGAATCCATTCAGGGTTCACAGGTTGCAGTGTATTTTTTTCAGTTGTTTGTAAGCCGATTTGTGGCATTGTTGTAAATCTATTTGAGGCCATATTATCTCAGTTGTATGGTTTGTATGTGCATGTAAAACCCTAGTTATATAATATAATAAAGTTGAGAGTTTTCTTATTCATTATGTTGTGAGATAGCAGTACTCTATTTGTTTATTTTTACATGGAAATCTTTTGCTTATGAATCGAATTTGTATGTAGAGTTTTTTTGTGTTAAAAAATCGAGCTTGTTCCAAAGTTTTCTCATGTGGGACATTACATATAGTCTAACTGTTATGTATCGATTATTTTGTGTTAATGAAAAATTACCTTCAACAGAAGTCCAAAGTAAAGAAAATCAATCATTTCATGTTTCAATAGATTAAATTTGTAACGAACCTCTTGAGCCTACCTAGGAATTCAACCTCCAAGACCCACAATTTTAAAATTTTGGGTTCATTCACAGTTAAAGCTTTACCCCTCCTTGTAAATTTTTTCTTCTAAAATTACCTCAGCCATATTACTGTTAGTCCATAGTACAAATTTCTCCTTAATTCTTTTACTGGTTCTATTATATGGAATCTTAGATTCATTAACATGTCTATTGTATATGATCAACCATTAAATCTAATCATGGCATGCATCCTATGAAAACCTTGGGTTAATCCCCACAAGAATTAATGGACATTAATTCAAGTGTACTGTAATTGGTATGGTTGTATATCATGATCATAGTCCTCTACACATAGTCAGTATGCTATTGACCAACCATTCATTCACATGCCTAACTAATTGGACTAGCCTAAAAGGAGGTAGTCTTAGACATGCAAACACAGATAATTTGAACCATTGGCCATACACTAAGGAGCATTAAGCATTAATTCCACAATTGTTTCGCATGCATAAGTATTTAATATATCACATAACATTATAAGCAGGCTATATTTCTTATTTAAATGTAAGATGTATATTTCATATCTATCTCACATATTCATATATGATCTCCTCTTAAACACCATTAATATTTACAACCACCTATTATGCTTCAGCTATGAACTTGGCTCTTGGATATAAATGGAGTCACAGGTATAATACATGATCATAAAAATCATTAACACAAGTAATCTACTTACATATAATTGGCACACGCAATTCTTATCATGAATCAAATAGCTCATGGGTACAAGTATTGTCGCCCACTTTATACACTTCCATTGCTAACTTCACACTAGAATACATGCATAATGAAAAACCATTATCTCCATAATAAATATAACCCTTAGATGAATGATTTAACAATTTCAAAGTAAGGATTGAGATAAAACATATTTCATGCAAGTGACTCATATTAGAATGAAGGAAAACACCAGTAATCTACTCATAAGCATCTCATTAAATTTATTCATTCATGGCGAGGAAACTCAAATCTTCTCATAGACAAAATGGAACTATAACAACGAGATAGTAAGAATCATCATACAAACATCCCATGCATCTGATACCAACTAAAACCTCACTTGGAGGGAGGAGCACCACCACCCAACCATGAATCGCCTATGATTCCCCCCGAGCCGAAGATCTTGCCAAGGATCAATTGTCCTCAATTGATCGATGCACTGGTTATTTAATACCCTCTTTCATTATTTAGTTACCATTAGCGGCATCCCGCTTTATGGATTTTTCCATTTGCCTAAGTCTTTTCTGGAAAAGCTCGTCTTTATCTCCCACGACGCTTTTCCACATAAAAGCTTGCCTTTATCTCCCACAAGCTTCTATATCTGATGGATCTTTATCTCCCAGCCATCTGATGGATATCTAATCCATCCAAGCTTATCTAGAATCACATCTAGAAGCTTTATCATGAAAGATTCATCTCTATCACATTCCTCATGGGATTTGGCAAACATTTTCTCTCTCTTAGTGCTCCACCCTACAAGTGATTTATTTTATTAATTATTTAATAACACATTTGCTTTTCATATTACATATCACCTAGCTTTCCTCAGCTTAGGTTTAGAATAGTTTAACCCACAAAGGAGGGTATCAAACCTAGCTTTTCTCAGCTTAGGTTTACAAAACTTTAACACACAAATGAGGATATCACACCTAGCTTTAACTTAGCTTAGGTTTACAATAACTTAGTACACAAGGGAGGGGTGTTACATACTCCCCCCCTTAAATTTTACATCGTCATCGGTGTATGAATGCATCATGTTCTCGTTCACAGGGAGTTGGTTTCTGAATCAATAACTCTCATGGATCTGCCATCTGATGCACATCAGTCACAAGAAGTGGTCCCAACACCTCTCCTTCCATAGCTACATCGGTCTCAAGGAGTGCTCTCCTTTCATAGCTACCTGTAACATTTTTTTTCAAACCATTTGTGACAATTTATAGATGCAAAAGTTTAACTATGATAAATATTATAATCAGTTACTTAATATTATTAAAGCAGCTATTCCTTATCAATTATTTTATCTGAAGTATGTGTGTTCTCTGCTTGCATTCTTTCTAGCCTTTTGTATTCTTGTCGAACGCCTGCTTCTTGCAGTCTCTCTGCATACAATACATCAGTTAACATATCTTCCACATTAATATGCGTGTAAGGTCATAACAGAGTAGTTCACATAACAATATATATTCATCGTAATTGTATGTATGCCAAACTGTGATTAACTACAGTGACTTATACCAAACTTACTTTCCTTCTTCTGGGTAACCTCCAGGTTGGTTTCCCTGGCCAAACCTTTATCCAATGACTCTATGCATACCTGTACACAAGGTATGTTATACACACCAATACACATTTCATTTTTCAACTTTGTAGCATATGTAGTCATACGGTCCTATATGTATTGTTGTACATAGTCCAGCTGTGGTACAGTCTATAATACCATCCTCATGGTATCACCTGCATGACATAAACTTTATCCACATATTTTTCCACCATGTTAGTATCATACCAACATCATGGTTCATCTATGTAATTAAGAAAGTTTTTATGTCATGTGTAAATCAATTCCAGATTTCATGTGGTTACGATATCAGTCGCATATTATTGGATTCATGCATATTTTCATCTTAATCATACTTTCTTCCAACTGAAGAACAAATCACATTGTATGTAGACGCATTAACCAAAAGATTAATTTGAATGACAATTTGTGTAGGTTATATAGCCTTTTATTATGACATGTTCTCACCATTCTTTACTTTGGTATAATACTTTCATAGCAATTATACCATTTATAAGTTGTTTTTATAACATGATGACCATAGTTTAATCTCTTATCAAAATCATAGTCTAGTTTTATGAGAATTGTGATTCTTGCATTCATGAAGGCAACATATGTAAGTGTGCCACTCAAGTAATGATATCTTCCACCCATATGCATTACTTGTTAGTAAATTTTAACAAAATTGAACAACATTACTTTTAAGGCATTTGCTCCCTATTGCATGTTATAATATTTTTGGTAATAAAAGAATTTCTTGTCAGTAAGATTAATAACATTCAATTTCTTTGTCCAGCATGACTCCTAACATAGTCATGCATGCTTTTCCTATTTACTATTGGCATATAACAACCCCAAACATGTATGCTATCAATATATAACTTCAATATAGTTCAAGAAACTCAAATCCCCTGCATGTAGGAAAAACCAAATTCCTACATGTTATGTGTATGTTAAACACACATGGACAGCTAGAGATATGAAAGATAAAGCATGCAATACAATTTTTATTAACAATTGATATACATTTATAGTACAATATGGTGACCATTGGGATGTGAATCCCAAGGTCTCTTGGACTGCTTTTGTCCATTCGACTTCCACACTAACCCATTTAGGATTATGTGTCCAACATTCCCCCCCTTAATCCGAAGGGTTATGTATGAGTCCAAGAAAAGAGCTGTAATACAAAATGTGCAAAAATGCATGGTAGCACTAGGCTGAATATGCTCTCTGAAATGTTGGTATAAAGGGCGGTGGTTTAAGGATGGCCACCAACACTGGAACACTTAGTGCAGTTCCCGGAACTCTTCCAAAATTGGCAAGAAGCTGAAGTCTTCTGCTAGAGGAAGTGATCCTATTGTTTTAAAGAGGAAAACCTTCAACCAATAAAGGGAGGTCTTACCTCGAATAAAAGGGAGAACTTCAACCTGAAAAGGGAAGTCTCAACCTGTGATGGTTTAAGGATGACCAACAACTCTGGACTGCTTAATGCAATTCTTGGAACTCTTCCAAAACTGGCAAGAAGATGGTGTCTTCTACTAGAGGAATTGTTCTCAATTTTGTTCCCGTAACTCTTCCAAAACTGGCAAGAAGCTAAAGTCTTCTACTAGAGGAAGTGTCACAGATTGCCAATTGAAGGCATGCTCACTGGCATCTTTGTCTCTGGCTACAACTCTGAAACTGGTGTGGCAGGTTGTGGCTCAGGCTCGCTTGATGTGGCTTTGAAGCTTGTAGATGACCATCATTTCCCCCCCTACCAGATATAAGGTGAAAT
>APFE030413290.1:22116-151342 GCA_000404065.3 Pinus taeda
GCTGCTTTGTTTGGTACTAAATCTGAATGAACTGTAACATGCTGCTGATGGGTGGTTGTCTCAATGTTCTAAACAAAAGCAGGTTCGGAATGGTGTCTATTTTGATGTAGCTCTTCTTGCTGTAGCTATGACTCAAGCTGCAAAAAATCAATCTTTTCCTGTGAATTTTGTAGACATGTCTGAATTTCTGAAAGAGATCTTTTGTTTATTTGTAATGTGTCATCAACAGTAGATTGTATAAGAGTTTTCATGAACTCTAATACTTCACTGATTCTGGCCATTTTTCTTCAATGTAACTTAAAAAACACAACTAAGGTAACAACAACTGCAAACTTGCTTGGATCCTTCAAGTTCTCTTTTACTTTCAAATCAGAAATGATGGCTATCAAAACTTCAATAATTATAACGCTATCATGGACAGTGTTCACAAACCTCTGGGGTTCAAAAAAACCATGCTGTATATCACTTTCATGCAATCTACCCAAAACTTCATTCACATGTCAATTTAGAAACTACATTCATCATTTTACTTCCAACATATACTTCACAAAACCCTCAAGCTTTGTGAACACCCATTCAAAAGTCTTATAAAATAATTTAACCATTCAAAGCCCAATACTTATCATGACATGAAGGCATTTAAATATTGTGAAATTTACCTCTAAATCTACCATACACAATGGATACAAATTCACCCATCCCATTCAACATGATAGTAGATCTAACATGGTAATTACAAATGAGTTTATCTTTGAATGGCTACGCAACTCAAGTGCACCTTCACCCTCAACCTTCACTATAACCCTTATAAACCCGCGCAAATTTTGATTGAAACCAAAGGTCACAACATAGAGCTTGCCTTACCAGTTCATCTAACTTTTTCCAAGTTCACAGAAACAGGCATGAACATAGCATATCCTCCTGCAATTTTGTTTCGCACATGTTCAATGCACCTAACCACAGGAAAAATCAAAGTAATTGAAATGTCATTCGCTATCGCATCTCAACATCACCAAAAGCTAGTCCCACTGTCCTCATCCTTTCTGATTTCAGTAAACATTCTAGTCTTAGAGACACTAGTCATCCATGTATCGATGTTACCAAACAGCAGTTCCCAGTAAATCTCTGAGACCTCGATTTTAATGGCACCAAAACCAGCATTAGCCAAAAAGTTATCGCAAATCCTGTTCCCTCATTTTCGTATGCGTGTAATTTAACCACAACAGCAGATGAACTGGGCTGAAGAAGGCGCGCGCTCACAAAAAAACCATATCTTTTCGCATTCCTCATTCAACATTTAACACTGCCAATCTTCGACTTTACCCATTTCTGTTTCATACTGTGGCTACCTTCCATTTCATGTTAAACCAGCGTTTCAACAAAACAATTCTTTTCATGTGCATCTATATCCTTCCCTGATTCTGCAAAGCGCTCTTTATCAGCAACGTCCACGAGGTATACAACAGCATCCATAAAAGGTATACAGCAGCATCCACGAAAGGTATACAGCAGCATCCACGAGGTATCAGCAACATCCATAAAAGGTATCATCAGCATGCATGAAAGGTATCAGCAGCATCCACGAGGTATACAACAACATTTTATGTATCACCATACTTGCTGAGGTCAAATGTTAGAGTTCTGGAGCAGCTTCTTTCAGAATCCCTATAAACTCCCACCAATGCGTCAGCTTTAACATAGAAATTATCTTTCAAAGAGATTATTATACTTTGAAAGCCAGCACCATCTTTATCTTGATCCTTGTTCTCATCACGGGATTTCAATTTGATGAAAGTTGCAACTTAAGCAACGTTCAAATTGTCCAATGCTGCATCTACTTCATCCAGAACGAAAAAAGGGGAAAGCCTGAAACTATGGATAGCAAACAACAGAGCAAGAGCAATAACAGTCCATCTTAAAAAACTCAGTTGGGAAGATTAACGGAATCGAAGTTGGAATGAAGATAAACAAAGAATATCCATAAAGACACCACAGCTGCACCAAGGGTACCAAACAGATGTATCCATAAATCAAGCACGCAGCCCAGCTCATATAACAGATGTTTTCATTGATTCCAAAATCGGTCTTTGAAAAACAATACGAGGGGTACCAAACCAGTCATTCTTCACACTTTATGGAAGACAAATAGGAAGCATAATTTCCCAGTGTCGTTACCTCAATTACAAGAGTTGTGGAAATCCAAAGAAGCCCATACATGTATCACATGTCACGATTATGTTGAACAACGTGCCACAGCGTGCCACCATTATGCAAGCCAAACGTTATGTAAACCAAACGTTATTCAAACCAAACATTATGCAAACAGCGTTCAAGTTTAATGGCTGTTTAAACACATTCAGTAACGCAGGTGAAATGTCAGGTAGTAGAGGCGCAGGTGTAATGATGCTTCTTTTTTTTTTAAACGTTTATGACAATCAGAGAGCGATTATTGTATTCAGAAGAACAGGCAGGCAGAATTAATGGGGCGTTACAGGTAATGAAGACTAGGCCAGCACTATTCAAGGCAGCTCAGACCAGTTGCTCAGGGAATAACAACATCTCATTTTTTAACTAAAGGATAAGCCCTAAGAAAGAAAACTACACAGACCACACATCATGGCTCTGATACCATGTTAAACACACATGGACAGCTAGAGATATGAAAGATAAAACATGCAATACAATTTTTATTTACAATTGATATACATTTATAGTACAATATGGTGACCGTTGGGATTCACATCCCAAGGTCTCTTGGACTGCTTTTGTCCATTCGACCTCCACACTAACCCATTTAGGACTATGTGTCCAACAGTGTATCTGTAAACATTGATAGTGGCATACCATTGATTCTACAAATCACAACTATGTTCAACATCTAAACAACAAAACATACAGCCTATCACAACACAACAACAACTCCACACTACTTTACCAATATAATCATTAGGTCAATCACGCTCATCTCCAACATCTTTATGATTGTTGAGCAATGACTTTTACCTTCTTTCATCAATACCAGAATTCATAAGGAAGTGCTTACATGGAAGATTCATATGACTCATTACTATGCATGGATATTAAGCATGATCCATTTTAAAACATTTTTATCTGAATGACCACTCGGCCAGACTATGGTAACACATACAATTCATGACAATGCATGGGTATATGTATCATTACACAACAATACAACAATGCTACAACCATGGTTTTATTTATTATCTAATCTTCTTTTCTAGAGTTAGGTGATTTTATGTAACCATGCATCTATACCACAATTTTACCAATCACTATTTAAATCTCTTACCTATTGGAACAATCAATTCCAATATAGTTTTCCACATGGTTCATCAACCAGTTCATGTCATGGTTTGGGATGTTGATCCAATGGTAGAAATTGTGTTAGAGGTTTTAAGCAAATCCTTCTAAGTTCTCTTCGTCATTCACAATACCAATTTTTCTCAAGTTCCCTTTTACGTACATCTAGATGATATCATGCATATATATGTATTTTTCCTTCACTTTCGATACCACAATCTCCACATGCTCAAGCATGATTATTTTGGAGATTTACATGAAAATCAACCCACTAGAAAATTTGCCTATAGATGAATTATTGTTATAACACACATGGCTCATTTCGACAATGAATTATTGTGACACATATCAACAATGGCCTTTTTATTATGATAATTAGCCCACGCTCGTCACTAAGTATTGAGAGTTCTTCATAGAGTCGACATGGAACAAGATAGCACTAGCTATAAATTATAAATATTATGTCGTGTTCTATGGATGAATTGCTAACAACATTGTCAATTACATTTTATTTACTGTATAATGTGATATACATCAAATCTTGTTCCAATGACAGCAATAAAGTTACACAATACTTATATCCACTATGACCTTAGCACATGTGAGCCTCCTCACTATCTCACATCATTACTTTTGAATTAAAGAAACTATAACATTTTAAATCCACAATCATAGCCATATGCAATGAGTAGTGTTGCACTACACTATTAAAATTATTTATTCACTCCATGAGTACCATAATCATACTTATCGCTTGTACATCATGGTTACTGTAACTTAGTTTTAAGACTTTCTATATAATGGCCTTCTCGGTCACTCCTCAAGCCCGGCAATATATCTTAAATTTATTTTTAATCGTGAAAAGTATTAATTCATGAATGCACATATAAATAACTTTGTTGCTTATAGTAGGAAAATATATCATATATGTAGTAAGAGCTAAAATATAACCTTCAAGAATTAATATAAACCCAACGATACAATCTCTTTCGTGCAGTTCATTTATCCCCCTTATTTTTTCTACTTAACTAAGTTGCAGACAAACCAAAAAAAAAAATGTCCATGTCCTTACGAAGATCATGGCATATTTATTAACACGTTGTGATGTGTGTACCCATAAATGGTTAAAATACAATACCTATTGTACTTGCCATATCTAATCGACATGGTCTTCCCACGTACAATCATTGAATTGAAGATTTTTTATTCATACAATTTTTAATTCTAGAACAATTTCCTGTTCTTTAATTGCTTTCACCTATTGTAAACAAGTACGATGAAATTTTGAAACTCGCCTGCGCACACATCTTTTTGTTAGCTTTTTCAACTACTTGCATTCCACATTTATTTATCAAAAATGTAGCAAAAAAATTTATTTTTTATTTTTTGGTGGACAGAGCTTGCAGACGTCAGATTTGACCTGCGCATACATCTTAGCTTTTTCAACTACTTCCATTCCACATTTATTTTTCGAAAACACGGTGAAAATTTTATTTTCATATATAACACATTGTCCATATATATATATCAACTCATTTAGTCAAAACAAAATCAATCCGAAAAAAAAAAATAACAATACTTACCCATGTTATCTGCAGCATAACGAGGTCTCTTTGTATTTCATCGAAACCGAAGCTTGTAACAGCGATATATCACATCGATTATGTTATCACCGTCATTCATCACTGCAAGGATGATTGGAATGAACGAGAGGTCCCAACAAGTGGACTGAGGGTATAGATTGTGAGCCACGAGTAAGCAACGTCTCATCTTTTAAAAGGAGGATTATGAAAATCTTCTTTTCAACAATAGGCAGTTTTTAAACAAAATCATCTCTTGTTTCGCCCTCTATGTCAGTAGCTACGATTTTGATCAAAACCAGAACTATAAAGACTTGTGAGTCTTTTCTGCAAGACCTTTTGTGCGTCGCCACGTCTTCAAGCCCATCACCAAGTCGGTCATTTTATTGACCAAGTTTGATTTATAGCTTTAAATAGTCTTTATGGATATCGTGTTGCTACAAGCTCTAATTTTATCGTTCATAAACGATGCCACTCAGAACCGTTCCATCGCTTCAATGGCTAAGCCTTGCATGGAGGTGCTTAACTACGAAACTCGCATACCATCCCAGCTTACCTCAACCTTCCAATCGCGAGACACCATCCAACAAATGTCAGCGCAATCAATTGTTTAACAAGAAAAATCGAAAACCCACATCATTAAATCAATCACATTATTTATTTACCTTTTATGGTTAGCATGTTGGAAATACTGAGAGGGGGGTGAATCAGTGTTTCTTTTCAATTGTTATTTTTAACAGTTAGATCACTTATGTTTAGAACACAAAATGAACAATAAGAATAAATGCTTTTATTAATTTCTTATTTACAATAAATCATGTACAATGTATATAGGGCTCCAACCCTAGATGAAGACACCAACCTTTAATCTCTTAGGCTCCAACCTGTTGCCAAGTACCAACTTGGACTTTTGTGAGGCTCCAACCTCTAAGGCACCAACCCTATCTTCTCAAGGCACCAACCTTGCGTTTAGAGACTCCAACCCCTAGGGCACCAACCATTCTCTAGTACAGGCTCCAACCTGGTTTTTTGAGGACACCTGTAGGGCTCCAACCCTATCCTCCAAGGTGCCAACCTTGTATTTTCGAGGCTCCAAACTCTTGGGCTCCAACCCTTGTTTTACTTCATCAAGATGTGTTTAGTTGTACTTCACGGCTCCCACTGTCTTCTTCACCGAGCCCTCTCAATCTTTAACAATGCCTTCACTTAGTCTCCACGTCACGTCATCAATGACAACCTTGTTCTTCACATGAAGGTGTCACCATTGCTCTTCATGTTACCCAAACAAAACTTCTTCAAGGTCACCTCATGAAGACTTCATCATGGATCTTCAACATTCTCTCCAATAGGTCTACACACAATGTCCTTCAACAAGTTGCTTTACCAAGTCATCAAGGATCTTTCAAGAGCTTCACAATTTTGCTTTCTACAATCTTCAACAAAGTTGATTAATCTTGCTTCAAATTATCCTCAACAAGTGTTTCAATAGATCAAGAAGTCCTTGTCCAAACACAACAAATCCAATCTCTAATATTGTTTCAACCAAGGTCTGCAACAAATGCTTTCAAGGAGTATCTTTGTTAAGACACTGTACAATTCACTGCTCCAATAATGCTTTGGACAAGTCTTCAAGGAGGTCTTCCACAATATTCCTAGGTCACAAATGCAAAAACCAGACTTCCAATCGTTCAACCAAAAGACTGGTCTGCTCTACAAGCTCACTAGTGTATAGGTCCGAAAGTCTGTGGTGAGGTCCTCTTGTAGCCCTAGTTTGAGCCTTGATTGAACAACAATCTGTTATCCGAACTAAGCTCCAAAATGTTGATTGTTCGAGCCCCAAAATTCAACCTTCAAATTGTTCTGTGGTGAGTTTTGGGCACCCAACAGGTCCGAGCTCAAGCCTTCAAAATGTTGTCACAAAGTCAAAGACTGCAACAAGTCCGAGTTCATAACTTTGGCCAGTTCTATCTCAAAGTCCGAGCAACTGTAAGTGACCAATCCAATAGTAGCCCTAGGATGGAAACCCTGGGGTGATTCAATGAGAGTGGGCGAGCACCCATCTCCTTCCTTGGTGAATCCATTCAGGGTTCATAGGTTGCAGTGTATTTTTTTTTAGTTGTTTGGAGGCTAATTTGTGACATGTTCTAGATCTGTTTGAGTCCAAATTATCTCAGTTGTATGGGTTGTATGTGCATGTAAAACCCTAGTTATCTAATATAATAAAGTTGTGAGTTTTCTTATTCATTGTTTTGTGAGATTGCAGTGTTCTATTTGTTTATTTTTACATGGCAATCTTCTGTTTATGAATCGAATTTGTATATGGAGTTTTTATGTGTTAAAAATTCGAACTCGTTCGAAATTTTTCTCATGTGGGAGATTATAGTGGTATCCTAGCTTCGATCTCGAATCAGCGTGCAAGTTTTCAGTGTACAATTGCAATGATTATTGTCAGAGGGTTTTGCGAGAGAAATCATAGACCTAGTTTTTACATCAAAATAAGTGTTTATTAAAAGAGCTCGTCAAATTTTCTCACTAACTATTAGACAAAATTTCTAAGAAATTGTTGGATGCATTCAACCGAATCGCCCAAGCCGTGAGTAAAACTTCCAAATTAGTCGTGACACATTATTTTACAAGTGGTGCTGTAAGCTGATTTTAAGAGAGGGCTGAAAGATTTTGGCATGGGCCAACAAATTAAAGAATATTGAATATTTTATTAAAGTGCCCAAAATAAATTTTTCATTGTCGTAAAGGTCAAACATCTCATTCAAATTGAAATGTTGTGACAGCATAGTCCATGGTTTGAATAAGCAGCGAGCAGGAGGGGCCGTGAACCCATTAGCTGTGTTGTTGTAATGCGACACATATGAAATTGGTCCGTTACTTAGCACGTTGACCTATGCGTCGAAAAAATGTGGAGTGGCTGGCGGACGAGTTATGTGCGTCCAGAAGCGATGGAGTTGTGCAGGGTATCACTGAGATTGCTCGCATAGACAGCGAGTCTAGCCGTTTGACGCTAGGAGTGGAGTAACATAAGAAGTCGTCACCGAATAATTGTTTTGCGACTGTGTGATATGCGCTCAGTTGATTATAGATCGCACAAAAGTTGAGCTTGAGACAAAGGTGCGGTTGATATGCCAACTACAAATGACGCGATCGCAACAAGAGTTAGGAGAGGTCAACACCACAGTTCACGCCGACTGAGATCTCTGTTGCCACCGTCAGAATCCTACGAGCAAACCCAAGCTCTTTCTAAAGCGAAAGGTCGAGCAAGTAAGTTGTACGCGTGCAAGAAAAAGTGAGTAATATGTGTGGCGATGTTGTGTTGAGCAACTAGCTCAAATCACTGGAAAACTAGAACGGGTTTCCCTCTAGTAACCGACGGACAAATCCAGTTTATGAATGTTGCCTACAACATTAGAAATTCATCTTCTGGATTTTGCGTGCTTAACTACGAAACTTGCATACCATCCCAGCTTACCTCAACCTTCCAATCTCAGCGCAATCAATTGTTTAACTAGAAAAATCGAAAACCCACATCATTAAATCAATCACATTATTTATTTACTTGCTATGGTTAGTATGTTGGAGACACCTAGAGGGGTGAATCAGTATTTTTTTTCAATTGTTATTTTTAACCCATAGATCACTTATATTTAGAACACAAAAGGAACAATAAGAATAAATGTTTTTATTAATTTCTTATTTACAATAAATCATGTACAATGTATATAGGGCTCCAACCCTAGATGAAGACACCAATCTTCAATCTCCTAGGCTCCAACCTGTTGCCAAGTACGAATTTGGACTTTTGTGAGGCTCCGACCTCTAGGGCACCAACCCTATCTTCTCAAGGCACCAATCTTGCGTTTAGAGGCTCTAACCCCTAGGGCACCAACCGTGGTTTCTTGAGGACACCAATTATGTAGGGCTCCAACCCTATCCTCCAAGGCACCAACCTTACCTTGTCTTTTCAATGCTCCAAACTCTTGGGCTTCAACCCTTGCTTTACTTCATCAAGATGTGTTTAGTTGTACTTCATGGCTCCCAATGTCTTCTTCATCGAGCCCTATCAATCTTCAACAATGCCTTCACTTAGTCTCCACGTCACGTCGTCAATGACAACCTTGTTCTTCACATGAAGGTGTCACCATTGCTCTTCATGTTACCCAAACAAAACTTCTTCAAGGTCACCTCATGAAGGCTTCATCATGGGTCTTCAACATTGTCTCCAATAGGTCTGCACACAATGTCTTTCAACACACTGTTTTACCAAGTCTTCAAGGATCCTTCAAGAGCTTCACAATTCTTCTTTCTACAGTCTTCAACAAAGTTGCTTAATCTTGCTTCAGATTATCCTCAACAAGTGTTTCAATAGATCAAGAAGTCCTTGTCCAAACACAACAAATCCAATCTCCAATATTGTTTCAACCAAGGTCTGTAACAAAGGCTTCCAAGGAGTATCTTTGTTAAGACACTGTACAGTTCACTGCTCCAATAGTGCTTTGGACAAGTCTTCAAGGAGGCCTTCCACAATATTCCTAGGTCGCAAATGCAAAAACCAGACTTCCAATTTTTCAATCAAAACATTGGTCTGCTCTACAAGCTCACTGGTGTCTAGGTCTGAAAGTCTGTTGTGAGGTCCTCTTGTAGCCCTAGTCCGAGCCTTGATTGAACAACAATCTGTTATCCGAATTGAGCTCCAAAATGTTGATTGTCCGAGCCCCTAAATTCAGCCTTCAAATTGTTCTGTGGTGAATTCTGGGCACCCAACAGGTCTGAGCTCAAGCTTTCAAAAGGTTGTCAAAAAGTCAAAGACTGCAACAAGTCCAAGTTTATAATTTTGGCCAGTTATGTCTCAAAGACTGAGCTGTTGTAGGTGACCAATCCAACAATAGCCCTAGGATGGAAACCTTGGGGTGATTCAATGAAATTGGGCGAGCACCCATCTCCTCCCTTGGTGAATCCATTCAGGGTTCACAGGTTGCAATGTATTGTTTTTCAGTTGTTTGGAGGCAGATTTGTGACATGTTGTAGATTTGTTTGAGTCTAGATTATCTCAATTGTATGGGTTGTATGTGCATGTAAAACCCCAGTTATCTAATATAATAAAGCCGAGAGTTTTCTTATTCATTGTCTTGTGAAATTGCAGTGCTCTATTTGTTTATTTTTACATGGCAATCTTCTGTTTATGAATCGAATGTGTATATGGAATTTTTCTATGTTCAAAATTCGAGCTCGTTCCAAATTTTTCTCATATGGAACATTACAGTGGAATCATAGCTTCGGTCTTGGCTCAACTTGCAAGTTTTCAGTTTACCGTTGCAACGATTATTATCGGAGGGTTTTGCGATAGAAGTCATGACCTAGTTTTTGCATCAGAATAAGCGCTTATTAAAAGAGCTCGTCAAATTTTCACACTAACTATTACACAAAATTTCTAAGAAATTGTTAGATGCATTCAACCAAATCGCCCAAGCCGTGAGTAAAACTTCCAAATTAGTCGTGACACATTATTTTACAAGTGGGGCTGTAAGCTGATTTTTAAGAGAGGGCCGAAAGATTTTGGCATGGGCCAACAAATTAAAGAATATTGAATATTTTATTAAAGTGCCCAAAAGAAATTTTTTCATTGTCGTAAAGGTCAAACATCTTATTCAAATTGAAATGTTGTGACAGCATAGTCCATGGTTTGAATAAGCAGCGAGCAGGAGGGGCCGTGAACCCATTAGCTGCGTTGTTGTAATGCGACACACATGAAACTGGTCCCTTGCTTAGCACGTTGACCTGTGCGTTGAAAAAATGTGGAGCGGCTGGCGGAGGAGTTATGTTCGTCCAGAAGCCATGGAGCTGTGCAGGCCATCACTGAGATTGCTCGCGTAGACAGTGAGTCTAGCCATGTAAAACTAGGAGTGGAGTAACATAAGAAGTCGTCGCCGAATAATTTGTTTTGTGACCTGTGTGATATGCGCTCAGTTGATTGTAGATCACACAAAAGTTGAGCTTGAAACAAAGGCGCGGTTGAGATGCTAACTACAAATGACACGATCACAACAAGAGTTACGAGAGGAGAACAACGTAGTTCACGCCGACTGAGATCTTTGTTGCAACCGACAGAATCCTACGAGCAAATCCAAGCTCTTTCTAAAGCGGAAGGTCGAGCAAGTAAATTGTACGTGTGCAAAAAGAAGTGAGACTAGGCGTGGTCAAGACCTGAAACGCATTTATGACAAGACTGTGTGTTAATCCTTGGATAAGAGTGCGCGTAATCTGTGTGGCAGTGTTGTGTTGAGAAACTAGCTCAAATCACTGGAAAACTAGAACGAGTTTCCCTCTAGCAACCGAGGGACAAATCCAGTTTATGAATGTTGACTACAACATCAGAAAATTCATCTTCTGAAATGTGTGTGCTGGAGCAAACATCAGATTGGAGACTTAGTTTTGTGCAATACTTGGAAGCTGTTCTACATCAATTTGCAGTTTATTGTTGCCCAGAATTTCGACTGTCGCAAGCGTTGAACCTGTGCATTGTTTCGTGGGCAGTGTTTTTCACAACCAAAGGCAAGGGCGTCACTTTTGGTGGACTGATATCTACATATGTACCTGCCATTATTGGATGTCAATTACTACCAGGTTCTATCTTCCTAGTCTGCTCTCCGTCTATTTAATTTTTGATGGGTGTTATTTCTTCATCAGCGGTGTGTTAAGTCATGAATTTCATAGGCATTATGTACCTGTTTGAGGTATGTCAGTGCATATTAAAACTCTAAATAAATTATTTTTGGCATGAAACCTATGATAAATCAAGAATTGTGTATTGAGTCAAATATTATTGTATTTTTGTCAAAAATCTTGTAAAAGCCAGCATGATGTACTGTCCTTATTAAACTAAGCCATGGAAGATAGTGTTCGTAACTAAGAATGTTTTGATGAGTTATATCACTGATTATGAAGTGTCTTGATCATTAATGAATGAGCCAATCTATTGTTGTATAATCAAGAATTCATGAAGTTGTAAAATGGGCAGAGTAGTGTCGTAAATGCCATATAAGGGTTGGTCAAGGACAAAGTATGTTTTTGTATGTTACTTGGTGTATGTGAATCGAATCATAGCCCTGGTGCCATTCAGTCAAAGTACTGTTGAGTTATTTGTGGTCTAGCGTTGCCAATCCTATCATTATAGTATAAGCAGTTGTGAGTTTGGGAAGTTGGTCAGTCATAGTCATGTAAATCAGCTTGATGTACTTGACTTCATTAGGCTCAAACATGGATAAAACCTTTACAAACTCCCCTAGTAAACCAGCAACAACGAACAACAAACCCTTTTCAAAGGATATTTACGCCATTCTTCAGAGACAACAACAAAAGGATATGCAGAAGGACTGGGAAATAGGACACGAGATTTATGCTCTTGGGACAGATTTGAAGCATATGATGGTCACATGGAAAGTTCTCTTCAAACTTGATGAACTAAATGCCCTCCTTTCCAAAGTGAGCCAGTTAGAAGGGAAGAAACTAATTTGGACTCTAAAACTAGCTATGCTTGCTCTCATAGGACACAAGTTCTTGGAGGAACCTTGTGAAGGGGTTAGACTTCCAATTGCATCTTGTTTCAATCAAAGTATTGTTGAGTTATTTTTGGTTTAGTGTTGCCAATCCTATCATCATAGTATAAGCAGTTGTGAGTTTGGGAAGTTGGTCAATCATAGTCATGTAAATCGGCTTGATGTACTTGACTTCATTCGGCTCAAACATGGATAAAACCTTTACAAACTCCCTTAATAAACCAACAACAACAAACAACAATCCCTTCTCAAAGGGGACTTATGCCATTTTTCAGAGAGAACAATGAAAGGATATGCAGGAGGAGTGGGAAATAGGACACGAGATTTATGCTCTTGCGACAGATTTGAAGCATATGAAGGTCACATGGAAAGTTATCTTCAAAATTGATTAACTAGATGCCGTCCTTTCCAAAGTGAGCCAGTTAAAAGGGAAGAAACTAATTTGGGCTCTAAAACCAGCTATGCTTGCTCTCATACAACACAAGTTCTTGGAGGAACCTTGTGAAGGGGTTAGACTTCCAGTTGCATCTTGTTTCAATAACATCATGAGACTAACCTCCCCTATAGCTCCTTACAATGATAATATTATGAGGAGAGTTTTCAAGCTGATAATAGATACTTTTCAGGATTTGGACAATAGTGCAGGTTCTACCTTTGGGAAGAAGCTTGAGATTTTAGGAGTTATGGCCATGACTAGAACTTACGAAGTCATGTTTGATCTTAAGTGCGATGATCTTATCTTGTAGATGTTCCAATGCTTCTTCAGTATTAGGAAACATCATTTTGACACAGTCACAACACACATGCAGTCCATCTTATCATCGTGCATGAGAGGTCGTGATGCCATTTGTCGGGAGTTGCATTCTCGATTGTCGTATGTCTGGAGGAGAGAGAAGTTGGTCTCACATGCTGCTTATGAGCTAGCTAAAAGGTTGGTTGAGTAGAACCTTGGGTTGTTCAAGAGACAGTTGACCAAGGAGGAATTGCTGAAGTTTGGTGGAACATGCAACAAGAATGAGCTGAGGGGAAGGGTCTTTGCTTCATCTGCAAAGGACCTTTGGGACCTGGACACTCATGCCTCAGTGACACTGAGGAGATGACAACAGTAGAGCAGGCAAATATTCTTTATGTATGTCAGGATGAGGATTCTTCATTGGACGAGTCCATGGGTTCATACGATGATACCTTAGGGGAGCACGATCAAACATGTGGAGTTGATGAAAGTAGACCAAATTTGCATCCATGTGTGGTAGAGGAGTATGAGCAGTTGATTGTTCCCATGAGGGAAGGAGTTCAGGGAGCAAATGAGTGACTGATGATTCAGCATAAAGAGCATATAAAGGAGCATGAGTCATGTAGAGTCGTTGACAGTAGGCCGGATTCATATGATGAGCAGTTAGTGGTTCCTAGAAGAGACATTCAGGATGATGAGTCACTAGTGGTGATTCAACATGAGCAGCATATGGTGGATCATGAGTCTGTTGAGGAGGATGATGCGCACAGTATACATGGTGACCCTTCTAGGGAGGTCCAATTGGAGGTTCATATTGAACCCTTGATGATAGAGGACGAGCAACCACCCTTGGGGTCAGTCATTAATGAGGAGCGGAAGAAGGTACAGACAACTAGCAGGGTGATGGTATTCGATGACACTTGTCCTCGGGTGATGTTGGAGTATGACAGGATAGTTTGGCAGGAGATTGGTGCACTGGAGGAGCATGGAGCTTCTTATCAGTCGAGGGAGGTGGCAGTCCATCCATCTTTGGGTTTACCCACTGATGAGGTGTAAATAGATGTAATGGCAATCATACAAGCTGCAAAATTTTCAGGCAGCAGCGCTCTCCAAGAGTACATAGACGGGGCTTGCAGCATAGTTTGTCCACTTTTTTCCATTTGAGGGAGAGAGGCAGGATTTCTTGGACATGTTTTTATTGTCCAAGTAGAGCATCAGGAGTTGAGCACAGACCAGTTTTAGCATAGCAGACATATCCCTCGCACAGGTGTTCATGCATTGGATTGGCGAGAGATCATGAGTTGGTATCCTTTTGATGGAGTATCATTTTTAGTCAGGGGCATTGTATTGCAGGAACCCTCAGAGGTGAGGGACATCACATGCTTCAATTGGCAGCAGGATGTAGGCTAGGCACTCATCGGTATCTCGGCACATCATCAGCATGATGAGATTGACCTTAGTTTATACCAAGGGTTGGATTGGAGAGAGGTGATGAGTTGGTACGTAGTGGATGGAGTAGCATTCCTGGTTGAAGTTATAGCAGAGCAGGAGACATGGAGCCTTGATATTGGTTCTTGGTGGCATTGGGATCCAGCTGGATATACGAGTAGCAGGTTGAGTCAGAGATGGATATAGGATCCAAGTATTGGAGTATCCAATCATGCTTCGATAGCTTGGAGGTGTGACGTGGACCAGTGGTTCGTATGGGATCCAGGGATTGGGTCTTAGTTGCGTTAGGCCACCAGATTGGTCCACAAATCCGAATTGCTTGAGGGAAAGAAATCTTGGGGTGGGAGGACTGTCATGTCCCCATTTTTATTCTTCTTCATAGTACAACTAGGATGGATTTCCAGGATAGGGGATGGCCAAGTTAGCAGAGCAGGTTATGCCATCAGGGGTCCAGAGGAAGTTTTGAGGAGTTTCTATGAGGTTCAATGGCATACACTTCGTATATTCCATCATCTGCACAATTTTCATTTAATTCCGGTGCATTCTGACAACTTTCAGAAAACTAGGTTATTAGTGGGCTTGAGTCAATTAATTACGCTTAAGGTGGCATTCTGGGAGGAATATGTGGCAAAACACCTTAGTGTAATAGTTCGTTGGAACTGGGTCGAGAAGATCTACATGATGGGATCGTTAGATGAGAGTTTTAATGATCTAGGGAGATAGGATGGCCAATTTACCATTTTCACGTATTAAAAAGAATATTTTAATTAAAATAAAAGAGGGGAAAGTGCTCCATGATTAAAATAATAATAAAATGGGAGATTCTAGAGGGATCCATCAAATCTATAAAAGAGGAGGAGGAGGCCATTGGAAGACATCTTGGTTTTGACATCGTTTCTTGTATGTGAGGTTGAGAACCCTGTTCTCTACTCTAGCAGTAGCCCCAAGACAGAAACCCTCGGGTGATTCAGTGAGAGTGACGAGCACCTATCTCCTACCTTGGTGAATCCATTTAGGGTTCACATGTTGCAGTGTATTGTTTTTCATTTGTTTGGAAGCTGATTTGTGGCATTGTTGTAAATCTGTTTGAGGCCAGATTATCTTAGTTGTATGGTTTGTATGTGCATGTAAAACCCCAGTTATCTAATATAATAAAGCTTAGACTTTTCTTATTCATTGTGTTGTGAGATTGCAGTTCTCTATTTGTTTGTTTTTACATGGCAATCTTCTGTTTACGAATCAAATATGTATCTAGAGTTTTTTTGTGTTAAAAGTTTGAGCTTGTTTGAAATTTTTCTCATGTGGGACATTACATATAGTCTAACTGTTATGTATCGATTTATTTTGTGTTAATGAAAAATTACCTTCAACAAAAGTCCAAAGCAAAGAAAATCAATCATTTCATGTTTCAATAGATTAAATTTGTAATGAACCTCCTAAGCCTACCTAGGAATTCAGCCTCCAAGACCCACAAATTTAAAATTTTGGGTTTATTCACAGTTAAAGCTTTACCTATCCTTGTAGATTTTGTCTTCTAAAATTACCTCAGCCATATTACTATTAGGCCATAGTACAAATTTCTGCTTAATTATTTTACTGGTTCTATCATGTGGAATCTTAGATTCATTAACATGTCTATTGTATATGATCAACCGTTAAATCTAATAATGGCATGCATCCTATGAAACCCTTGGGTTAATCCCCACAAGCATTAATGGACATTAATTCAAGTGTATTGTAATTGGTATGGTTGTATATCATGATCATAGTCCTCTACACATAGCCAGTATGTTATTGACCAACCCTTCATTCACATGCATAACTAGCTGGACTAGCCTAAAAGGAAGCAGTCTTAGACATGCAAACACAGATAATTTGAACCATTGGCCATACACTAAGGAGCATTAAGCTTTAATTCCACAATTGTTCCACATGCATAAGTATTTAATATATCACATAACATTATAGGCAGACTATATTTATTATTTAAATCTAAGATGTATATTTCATATATATCTCACATATTCATATATGATCTCCTCTTCAACACCATTAGTATTTACAACCACGTATTATGCTTCCACTATGAACTTGTCTCTTGGATATAAAAGGAGTCACAGGTATAATACATGATCATAAAAATCATTAACACAGGTAATCTACTTACGTATAATTGGCACATGCAATTCCTATCATGAATCAGATAGCTCATGGGTACAAGTATTGTCACCCACTTTATACACTTCTACTTCTGACTTCACACTGGAATGCAACATGCATAATGAAAAACCATTATATCCATAATAAAGATAACCCTGAGATGAATTATTTAACAATTTCAAAGTAAGGATTAAGATAAAACATATTTCATGCAAGTGACTCAGATCAGAATGAAGGAAAACACCAGTAATCTACTCATAAGCATCTCATTTAATTCATTCATTCATGGCATGGAAACTCAAATCTTCTCATAGACAAACTAGAATTATAACAGAGAGAGAGTAAGAATCATCATACAAACATCCCACATATCTAATACCAACTAAAACCTCACTTGGAGGAGGGAGCACCACCACCCAGCCATGAATCACCTATGATTCCCCCCGAGCCAAAGATGTTGCCAAGGATCAACTGTACTCAATTTATCAATGCACTGGGTATTTAATACCCTCTTTCATGATTTAGTTACCATTAACGGCGTCTTGTTTTATGGATTTTTCCACTTGCCTAGATCTTTTCAAGAAAATCTCGTCTTTATCTCCCATGATGCTTCACATAAAAGCGTGCCTTTATCTCCCGCAAGCTTTTATGTCCGATAGATCTTTATCTCCCATCCATCCGATGGATATCCAATCCATCCAAGCTTATCTAGAATCATATATAGAAGTTTTATCATGAAAGATTCATCTCTATCCCATTCCTCATGGGATTTGGCAAACATCTCCTCTCTTTTGGTGCTCCACCCTCCAAATGATTTATTTTATTAATTATTTAATAACACATTTGCTTTCATATTACATATCACCTAGCTTTCCTCAGCTTAGGTTTAGAATAGTTTAACCCACATATGAGGGCATCAAACCTAGCTTTCCTTAGCTTAGGTTTACCAATATTTAACACACAAATGACAATATCACACCTAGCTTTAACTTAGCTTAGGTTTACAATAATTTAGTACACAAGGGAGGGGTGTTACTCCCACCCTTAAATTTTACATCTTCCTCAGTGTATGACTATATCATGTTCTCGTTCACAGGTAGTTGGTTTCTGAATCAACAACTCTCATGGTTCTCCCATCTGATGCAATTTTCCCGATGTACATCGGTCACAAGGAGTGGTCCCAACACCTCTCCTTCCATAGCTACATTGGTCTCAAGGAGTGCTCTCCTTTCATAGCTACCTCTAACATTTTTTTTCAAACCATTTGTGAGAATTTATAGATCCAAAATTTTAACTATGATAAATATCATAATATGTTACTTAATATTATTAAAGCAGCGATTGCTTATCATTTATTTTATCTGAAGAATGTGTGTTCTCTGCTTGCATTTTTTCAAGCCTTTTGTATTCTTGTCGAACGCCTGCTTCTTGCAGTCTCCCTGCATACAATACATCAGTTAGCATATCTTCCACATTAATATGCCTGTAAGGTCATAACAGAGTAGTTCACATAACAAGATATATTCATCATATATATATTCATTGTAATTGTATGTATGCCAAACTGTGATTAACCACAGTTACTTTTACCAAACTTACATTCCTTCTTCTGGGTAACCTCCAGGTTGGTTTACCTGGCCAGACCTCTATCCAATGACTCTATGCATACCTGTACACAACGTATGTTATACACACCAATACACTTTTCATTTTTCAACCTTGTAGCATATGTAGTCATACGGTCCCATATGTATTGTTGTACATAGTCCAGCTATGGTACAGCCTATAATACCATCCTCATGGTATCACCTGCATGACATAAACTTTATCCACATATTTTTCCACCATGTTAGTATTATACCAACATTCATTTATCATGGTTCATCTATGTAATTAAGAAAGTTTTTATGTCATGTGTAAATCAATTCCAAATTTCATGTGGTTACAATATCAGTCGCATATTATTGGATTCATGCATATTTTCATCTTAATCATACTTTCTTCTAATCGAAGAACAAATCACTTTGTATGTAGACGCATTAACCAAAAGATTAATTTGAATGACAATTTGTGCAGGTTATATAGCCTTTTACTATGAAATGTTCTCACCATCCTTTACTTTGGTATAATACTTTTGTAGCAATTATACCATTTATAAGTTGTTTTTATAGCATGATGACCATAGTTTAATCTCTGATCAAAATCATAGTCCAGTTTTATGAGAATTGTGATTCTTGCATTCATGAAGGCAATATATGTAAGTCTGCCACTCAAGTAATGATATCTTCCACCCATATGCATTACTTGTTATTAATTTTAACAAAATCAAACACCATTACTTTTAAAGCATTTGCTTCGTACTGCATGCTATAACATTTTTTGTTATAAAAAAATTCCTGTCAGTAAGATTAATAACCTTCAATTTCTTTGTCCAGCATGACTCCTAACATAGTCATGCATACTTTTCCTATTTACTATTGGCATATAACAACCCCAAGCATGTATGCTATCAATATATAACTTCAATATAGTTCAAGCAACTCAAATCCCCTGCATGTAGGAAAAACCAAATTCCTACATGTTATGCATATCTGTAAACATTGATAGTAGCATACCATTGATTCTACAAATCACGACTATGCTCAACATCTAATCAACAAAACATACAATTTATCACAACACAACAACAACTCCACACTACTTTACCAATATAATCATTAGGTCAATCATGCTCTTCTCCAACATCTTTATGATTGTTGAGCAATGACTTTTACTTTCTTTCATCAATACCAGAATTCATGAGTAAGTTATTACATGGAAGATTCATATGACTCATTACTATGCATGGATATTAAGCATGATCCATTTTAAAACATTTTTATCTGAATGACCACTCAGCCATACTATGGTAACACATATAATTCATGACAATGCATGGGTATATGTATCATTACACAACAATACAACAACGCTACAACCATGGTTTTCTTTATTATCTAATCTTCTTTTCTAGGGTTAGGTAATTTTATTTAGCCATGCATCTATACCGCAATTGTACCAATCACCATTTAAATCTCTTACCTATTGGAATAATCAATTCCAATATAGTTTTCCACATGGTTCATCAATCGGTTCATGTCATGGTTTGGGATGTTGATTCAATGGTAGAAATTGTGTTAGAGGTTTTAAGCAAATCTTTCTAAGTTCTCTTCGTCATTCACAATACCAATTTTGCTCAAGTTTCCTTTTATGTACATCTAGATGATATCATGCATATATATGTATTTTTCCTTCACTTTCGATACCACAATCTCCACATGCTCAAGCATGACTATTTTGGAGATTTACATGAAAGTCAACCCACTAAAAAATTTGCCTATAGATGAATTATTGTTATTATAACACACATGGGTCATTTTGACAATGAATTATTGTGACACATATCAACAATGGCCTTTTTATTATGATAATTAGCCCACGCTCATCACTAAGTATTGAGAGTTCTTCATAGAGTCGACATGGAACAAGATAGCACTGGCTATAAATTATAAATATTATGTCGTGTTCTATGGATGAATTGCTAACAACATCGTCAATTACAATGTATTTACTGTATAATGCCACATACATCAAATGTTTGTTCCAGTTACAACAATAAAGTTACACAATACTTATATCCACTATGACCTTAGCACATATGAGCCTCCTCACTGTCTCACATTATTACTTTTGAATTAAAGCAACTATAACATTTTAAATCCACAATCATAGCCATATGCAATGAGTAGTGTTGCACTACACTATTAGAATTCTTTATTCACTCCTTGAGTACCATAATCATACTTATCACTTGTACATCATGGTTACTGGTAGCTTAGTTTTAAGAATTTTTATTTAATGGCTTTTTCGATCACTCCTCAGGCCCGGCGATATATCTTAAATTTATTTTTAATCATGAGAAGTATTAATGCATGAACGCACATATAAATAACTTTGTTGCTTATAGTAGACACATATATCATATATGTAGTAAGAGCTAAAATATAACCTTCAAGAATTAATATAAACCCAATGATGCAATCTCTTTGGTGCAGTTCATTTATCCCCCTTATTTTTACTGCTTAACTAAGTTGCAAACAAACCGAAAAAAAATGTCCATGTCCTTGTGAAGATCATGGCATATTCATTAACACGTCGTGGCATTTGTACCCATAAAGGGTTAAAATACAATACCTATTGTACTTTCCATATCTAATTGACATGGTCTTCCCATGTACAATCATTGAATTGGAAGATTTTTTACTCATACAATTTTTAATTCTAGAACAATTTCTTGTTATTTAATTTCTTTCACCTACTGTAAACAAGTGTGATGAAATTTTGAAACTAGCCTGCGCACACATCTTTTTGTTAGCTTTTTCAACTACTTGCATTCCACATTTATTTATCAAGAACGCAATGAATTTTTTTTATTTTTTATTTCTTTTATCTGGTGGACAGAGCTTGCAGACATCAGATCCGGCCTATGCATACATCTTTTTGTTAGCTTTTTCAACTACTTGCATTCCACATTTATTTTTCAAGAACGCAGTGAAAATTTTATTTTTATATATAACACATGTCCATATATATATATATATAATATATAATCTAATATATATAATATAATAAATATATATATATAAAAAAAAAAAAAAAAAAAAAAAAAAAAAAATAAAAAATAAAAAAAATACTTACCCATGCTATCTGCAGCATAACGAGGTCTCTCTGCATTTCATCGAAACCGAACCTTGTAACAATGATATATCACATCCATTCTGTTATCACCATCATCCGTCACTGCAAGGATGATTGGTATGAACGAGAGGTCCCAACAGTGGACCGAGTGTATAGATTGTGAGCCATGAGTAAGCAACGTCTCATCTCTTAAAAGGAGGATTATAAAAATCTTCTTTGCAACAATAGGCAGTTTTGAAACAAAATCATCTCCCGCTTCGCCCTCTCTGTCAGTAGTTACGATTTTTATCAAAACCATAATTATAAAGACTTGTGAGTCTTTTCTGCGAGACTTTTTGTGCGTCGCCACGTCTTCATGCCCATCAACAAGTCGGTCATTTTATTGACCACGTTCGATTTAGAGTTTTAAATAGTCTTTACGGATATCGTGTTGCTACAAGCTCTAATTTTATCGTTCAGAAAATATGCCACTCAGAACCATTCCATCGCTTCATTGGTGAAGCCTTGCATGGAGGTGCTTAACTATGAAACTCACATACCATCCTAGCTTACCTCAACCTTCCAATCGCGAGACACCATCCAACAAATGTCAGCGCAATCAATTGTTTAACAAGAAAAATAGAAAACCCACATCATTAAATCAATCACATTATTTATTTACCTGCTATGGTTAGCATGTTGGAAACACTGAGAGGGGGGTGAATCAGTGTTTCTTTTCAATTGTTATTTTTACCAGTTATATCACTTATATTTAGAACACAAAATGAACAATAAAAATAAATGCTTTTATTAATTTCTTATTTACAATAAATCATGTACAATGTATATAGGGCTCCAACCCTAGATGAAGACACCAATCTTCAATCTCCGAGGCTCCAACCTGTTGCCAAGCACCAACTTGGACTTTTGTGAGGCTCCGACCTCTAGGGAACCAACCCTATCTTCTCAAGGCACCAACCTTGCGTTTAGAGGCTCCAACCCCTAGGGCACCAACCCTTCTTTGGTACAAGCTCTGACCTAGCTTCTTGAGGACACCAATCATGTAGGGCTTCAACCCTATCCTCCAAGGCACCAACCTTGTCTTTTCGGGGCTCCAACCCTTGCTTTACTTCATCAAGATGTGCTTAGTTTTACTTCACGGCTCCGAATGTCTTCTTCACCAAGCCCTATCAATCCTCAACAATGCCTTCACTTAGTCTCCACGTCACATCAGCAATGAGAACCTTGTTCTTCACATGAAGGTGTCACCATTGCTCTTCATGTTACCCAAACAAAACTTCTACAAGGTCACCTCATGAAGACTTCATCATGGGTCTTCAACACTATCTCCAATAGGTTTGCACACAATGTCCTTCAACAAGTTGCTTTACCAAGTCATCAAGGATCCTTCAAGTGCTTCACAATTCTGCATTCTACAATCTTTAACAAAGTTGCTTAATCTTGCTTCAGATTATCCTCAACAAGTGTTTCAATAGATCAAGAAGTCCTTGTCCAAACACAACAAATCCAATCTCCAATATTGTTTCAACCAAGCTCTGCAACAAAGGCTTCCAAGGAGTATCTTTGTTAAGACATTGTACAGTTCACTGTTCCAATAGTGCTTTGAACAAGTCTTCAAGGAGGTCTTCCACAATATTCCTAGGTCACAAATGCAAAAACCATACTTCCAATCGTTCAACCAAAAGACTGGTCTCCTCTACAAACTCACTGGTGTCTAGGTCCGAAATTATGTGGTGAGGTCCTCTTGTAGCCCTAGTCCGAGCCTTGATTGAACAACAATCTGTTATCTGAACTGAGCTCCAAAATGCTAACTGTCTGAGCCCCTAAATTCAGCCTTCAAATTGTTTTGTGGTGAATTTTGGGCACCCAACAGGTCCGAGCTCAAGCCTTCGAAAGGCTGTCAGAAAGTCAAAGACTGCAGCAAGTCCGAGTTTATAACTTTGGCCAGTTCTGTCTCAAAGTTTGAGCTGTTGTAGGTGACCAATCCAAATTTTAATAAGTCTGAGCCTCCTACATTACTGTCAAAATAGTGATTCGAGGTATGGAAGGGTAAGAGTAATCCACAGAAACTTCAACAATTCGTGTTTACTGGTCCAAGATGTTAGTCACCACAGGTTGTTACCTTTGAACTTCTCCAATAGGTGGTTGTCACAAGAATTATTTCAGGAGACTGTCCACGGTTGAGTTTTTAAGCCTCCTGCCCCTATCCGCAATTTTTGAGGTGTAACCGAGCTGCAATATATTACTCCACAGGTAGCCAATCAAAAAAGACCCAAACTAAAATATTCCATGTCCTCCACAACCTCCTTGTTGTCCTGTGTTTTTATCTCTGAAATGACCACCGAATTCTATGTTTTTCACCGAAATTTTATGGTTAAAATGAGGTCTGAAATCCTTATACAGTGTTTTTTGCACAGCAAAACGAAAAGACACATCCCTGTTTGGAGGATGACTTGTGTCCGCTGTTCAGGCTGGCTCCATGTCCATATTTAATAAATTAACTTCAAAAATTCATAACTTACAAACTGCTTGGAGTTTCAGGCTATGTAATAGCTCATTGGAAAGGTAAAATTATGCTCTAAAAGATGGTCTAGGAATCACATTGAGAGGTTGTGTCTAAGGTAGTGAAAATTAATTTTCTTTGTGACTGTCCTTAAATTTCTATCCATAGAATATTTGGAACAGTTTTGGGACAGCGTGGCTTCTCCATTGTTCTGCACCAATAATATCATCATGATAGTATCTAGCATCATGATGAAGGTATAGCATCATGTATTCAATGATAGTGCAGTAATACGTCATAGTGCAACCTTCATTAATTTGTCAAAGACACCAAAGTAGTCTTCCAATTATGTCAAAGTGTGGTCATTCTTTAAAGAGTATGACATCATCAAGTGTATGACTCCATATGTCATCAAGGGTTAAGGTCTAGATCATCAAGGCACATGCAACATTATAGTTAGTTCAAGGGCTCCTTAGGACTTCTCATTAATGGTTTGACATCTTCGTGGCTTGACATTTTCATTGCTGGTATCCTTGTCAAACAAGAGTCTTGACATCATCATCTGGGACCAGGCATCTCAAAAATATTGACATCTCAGTCAATGCCATATTGACATTAATGACAACCGTGATTAACAGATTTCAATAGTTGCTTAGATCCTCATTGGAATCCATATAAACCAACAATTCATTTGTTCTACCATTCTAGAACCTATTTCACTCCACGATTGACTCTTTCAACAGCAAACATATCTCTATATATGAAACTCGGGAGTGTAGAATTATGGAGGGAAAGCAATGGCGCGTCTACTGCTCTACATGCATAGACAGTTAATGATACTTAGATAATGGGTTGTCAACGAGAGCGGTTTCGTGGAAGGGAACAATCTTTGAACTTTTGGAAACAACCATTAAGTACTTTTCCAGTGCGGTGATGCCTTTAAAGCAACCCATAGTACCGAGCGCTTCTAAAAACTAAGAAAAACGAGCTTTTAAGGGGGTGCAATTGATAGTAACAACATTGCTTTTAAAACTGACTTTTCTTAATCCAATTGGTTGCCATGACTAGAAAGCATGCGGCTTGCCATTCTCTTCTCCAAAAAGCCACCGCCTCCCCATCAGCAGGGCTTATATGCTAATGGCAATTAGAGGATGATTAACAATAAGTCTTATCTCACTCATCTAGATCCTCCTTTCATTCAGATAATCCACATCTTTATTATAGAAACATCACGACGCTATGTGACTGCTTTTAACAGCACGTCACACATGACCCTCTCGACGTGATTGAGATAATTCTTATCTGCACCCGCCTGTAGTGTAACGATCAACACAATCAGAGAGGGTAAGGAAAAATGATGCCTTTTCTTATTTACATAATTTTGCTTTGCAGGGTGTTGTTACTCTATCCTATGCTTTCACAGCATTCCTTCTACTCCATATTTATAAGGATTCCAATTTGAGGCTTTTCACAGAAGGCAATGTTCAGAAATCCAATCCCCTTGTTATGAATCACGCCTACATTTGAATGGATAGAGCCTGAAATTCCTCAACTTTCCAGCTCAGAAAAACACAAACACAAGAGGAACTTTCAGTCATCCGATCACTCTGATTGGTAATGAAGTTGTCACCATCTATCACTCACAGATGTTTCCAAAACTATGGATAAGGTCGAACATATCCGAATTCATATGGGTAATGGAATGAACCCCATCTGTAAGTCTCGCCTTCTAATTTTTGCGCAAGGGCTAGCGGATTACCATCAAATGCATGTGTATGATAGCTTTCAACGGAAAATGGAGAGGCAACTTCACGGTGATGCCATCCGGAAAGTGATATTTTTGATTTTAGAATCTAATGCCATTATTGTGGTTAAACGTAACCACATCCTAGCAAAACGCTAACGCATTAGAAAATATGACAGCGCATGAGGAACAAGCATCACAACCATGCCTCCAGCACCAAGCCACAGGAAATAAGCAATCATAAGGTGAATAACAGATTCCTGTAATTATATACATGATTAAATTACCTAATTTGCCAAGTTTCTCTCCAGAACGCAATAAGAGTTAACTTCTGGATGTCTGCATAACGTGCACAGAAGCCTCATCCCCGTGCCTCGTTTTGCAGTCCCGATAGTAGATCTTCCCATGACTCCTCTCCACATAGTTCTCATCACCGTCTGATATGTGGTTTGAATATATTTTCATTGAAAAAAGTCGTTGAGCGCCAATATGGAGAGAAATCGTAACTAATTGTAACATTTGTCATATTGTTCGATATTCCTCTTGTTCTAAGAGCTGAACAAGTATATCATATCAGCGAGTTCGGGATCAAACCCTAACCATACAATCCCTCCATTCACAGCTTAACATTATAGGTTTTGGTTGGCAAATTTTGAGTACTTGGTTCTTGAACTTGTCGATTTCATTAAAACCCTACCTTCCCGAAAAGTCTAGGATTTGTTAGGAATTTATTGTTACAATAAATCTGTATATCGAAATCGCCCTCTTCTCTTTAATCAACAGATTTCTTCATTTTATATATATAAAGTTATTCCCTTCACCTTAAAGTAAATCTTTTAAGATTTTGGGTTAACTTTTAACGAGGTCTAATTTCTAATTTCAACCCTTTATAGGTTTCAGGTTTTTTTTTTATAACCAACCCTTTTTGCAATTAGTTATCTCGCAAATAACAAGTAATTTAAGAAATATTAATGTTGTTAATCCTAGATCAAAATTTCCCTTAATTTTGAAAATCAATTTAACGTGTACAAGACATGGCTTCCAGTACGGAGGTGGATTGGTCCATAGGCTGCAATGTTTGAACCTATGCTCTGATACCATTTGTAACAAACCTCCTGAGCCTACCTAGGAATTCATCCTCCAAGACCCACAAATTTAAAATTTTGGGTTCATTCACAATTAAAACTTTACCCCTCGTAGATTTTGTCTTCTAAAATTACCTCAGCCATATTACTATTAGGCCATAGTACAAATTTCTGCTTAATTATTTTACTGGTTCTATCATGTGGAATCTTAGATTCATTAACATGTCTATTGTATATGATCAACCGTTAAATCTAATAATGGCATGCATCCTATGAAACCCTTGGGTTAATCCCCACAAGCATTAATGGACATTAATTCAAGTGTATTGTAATTGGTATGGTTGTATATCATGATCATAGTCCTCTACACATAGTCAGTATGTTACTGACAAACCCTTCATTCACATGCATAACCAGCTAGACTAGCCTAAAAGGAGCTTAGACTTAGACATGCAAACACAGATAATTTGAACCATTGGCCATACACTGAGGAGCATTAAGCATTAGTTCCACAATTGTTCCGCATGCATAAGCATTTAATTTATCAAATAGTATTATAGGCAGACAATATTTCTTATTTAAATGTAAGATCTATATTTCATATCTATCTCACATATTCATATATGATCTCCTTTTAAACACCATTAGTATTTACAACCACATATTATGCTTCCACAATGAACTCGGCTCTTGGATATAAAATGAGTCACAGGTATAATACATTATCATAAAAACCATTAACACAGGTAATCTACTTACGTATAATTGGCACATGCAATTTCTATCATGAATCAGATAGCTCCTGGGTACAAGTACTAGCACCCACTTTATACACTTCTACTGCTAACTTCACACTGGAATGCAACACGCATAATGAAAAACCATTATCTCCATAATAAAGATAACCTAGGAGCACCACCACCCAACCATGAATCACCTCTCGTTCCCCCGAGCCGAAGATCTTGTCAAGAATCAATTGTCCTCAATTGATCGATGCACTGGGTATTTACCCTCTTTCATGATTTAGTTACCATTAGCAGCATCCCACTTTATGGATTTTTCCATTTTCCTAGGTCATTTCCGGAAAAGCTCGTCTTTATCTCCCACGACGCTTTTCCACATAAAAGCTTGCCTTTATCTCCCGCAAGCTTTTATGTCCGATGGATCTTTATCTCCCATCCATCCGATGGATATCCAATCCATCCAAGCTTATCTAAAATCACATCTAGAAGCTTTATCATGAAAGATTCATCTCTATCCCATTCCTCATGGAATTTGGCAAGCATCTCCTCTCTCTTGGTGCTCCACCCTCCAGGTGATTTATTTTATTAATTATTTAATAACACATTTGCTTTTCATATTACATATCACCTAGCTTTCCTCAACTTAGGTTTAGAATAGTTTAACCCACAAAGGAGGGTATCAAACCTAGCTTTTGTCAGCGTATGTTTACAAACATACACACAAGGGAGGATATCACGCCTAGCTTTAACTTAGCTTAGGTTTACAATAATTTAGTACACAAAGGATGGGTGTTACAAAATTAACAATGGATGACATGAACTAACCTTTGTTTAGAATTGGAAATGTCAGTATGAAATCGATGCTCCCATTTTAATAGTTATATTTCACCCTTAAATGTATTAAATCTTTCAGTGTTCGACATTTGTCTAATAAATCTAAGCGATGTTGCCTTGTGCAAGTCACATTGGGCGTTATACCTATCTTTGCAACAAAATTGAAAATCTTTTATCACAAGTCCAAAGTAAGCACACTTGTTATCATTTCAAAACCGCAACGCTGCTCAAGAGCCATTAGACTGGAAATTGAGACATTCGATGGAACAGGAGTTGGAAATTTGGTTAAAGAATACCCTTCCTGTGATCATAGTGAAAGGAAAACAATATTCAAAATAACACCACTAGTATTAATTAGGGAGGCCTCACACTAAAGAGATACAATGACCTTCAGCATTCGTCGGAGCTGGTAAGTTGCTTAAGAGTAACCTTTTCTTTCAGAGAATTTCACAGTGTTCATCTTTTCAGAGAAAGTGACGTTTCAAATCCATACATGTATCCAATGAAGTATTCGAAACATCGACTTCTCTAAAAGATGAACACTATGGAAAATTCTCCAAAAGACCTACAATCTAACAACCCTTCTGTTAATTTTAGGTATGTTCTATGCTTAGAGAAATTTATTTCAATTTTCACATTTAGCTCAATATATTTTCCAGATTAGCAATCACATCAGCATAATAGTAAATTGCAGATAGAACATAAACATAAATCGCAGAAGACAAGCCAAGACAAGAGGACACAAGATGTGGCGCTAGCTAGGGACAAACCCCAATGTGGGGAAACCCTTGATCAATTATTCTTATATGTTCTTCAATAGTTCAACAGAGAAAGAAAGATAGTACATTTACAATAGAAGTCAACACTTTGACTTATCTAAATAAGAGCATAGATCATCTCTAAGAAGATGATACATGAAGTAGTTGAACTCAATTGAAGACATGTTGCTTCAACTAATTCTCCAAGTTGACTCCATCACCATGCTGCACCTATCATTGTGTTGCTCCTCATCATCACGCTGCACCTCACTATGCCGCACCATGTTGCACCCATCATCACTATGTTGCATCGCATCATGCTTCACTAATCATGACTATACCCATCACTGTATTGTTGAGCTCTTCATTGCACTATGTTGCACTGTACTTGCAACTCCCATTGTTGTACCAATGTTGCACCATGTACCATTGCTGCACCATGTACTTGTTGCACCAAGTACCATTGTTGCTATGTCAACCCACCAATTTGGCTCCCACAGACTGCCCAACAATCTGATCCAAACTGACCCAAAGAATGGATCCAACACGCATCACAATTGTTGCTCCAAGTTTGTTGTATTGTTGACCCTGGTTAGGGCATGTGCATGCTGCAACAACCCTTAAATACCTACACAAACAGTCTCCCTTTTGTTGCAGCTAAGGCAAGGAAGGTTCCTCCTTACGTGAGTTGTTGTTGCCATGGCATGTTTTGGAGTGGCTAGGTCTGTGGCCTACCACAGACCTCCGCTGCCTCCTACAGCCCACTCAATACACCTTACGTTTCCCTCCAAACTACTCATAGGGCTTGCGGCTTACCCACAGCAGCGTACACTGCCCTTCACCAAAAGTTTAGCACTCAAGAACACCTCCACGTTGGCTTAAACAATCTTCCCTTATCTCGGCCCTCTAGGGAGTTACCTCGGCCTCCCTTATAGCCAACTCGACCCTAAAACAAACCTCTTTCTCCCACACAGGATTGCCTCTACTTGTTGCGGCTAGGGAATGATAGACCTGCGGCTAGGGTAGCATGTATAGGCCTTAGATCTCCCTTGATAAGGCTACAGTTTGACACCCTTTAGACAGCCAAGTTAGGGAGCCTCTTTACTGCCTCTTTTCCAGCGTCTAAGGGCTATCTCAAATAGCGTATAGATTAGGGCATGATTATGATTAGCTAGAGCATCATAAGACTACATTTAGGCTTCAAGCTAAGGCTCCTTTCTTTCTGAATCTAGGGCTTCCTCCTCTTAGACTTCTCTTCCACTAAAACCTAAAACAAGTGGAGGGAAATCAAGAGTGAAGTGTGTGTACAAATGACTCTCAAGTCACCTCCTTTTATACTAAAACGTTGAGCATACATGGGGGTTATTTGGTTGCTGGCCGACCTTGACGAATTGTCCCATAACACAAATAAATTCATATCTCTATGAATACTTATCGAAATCGGATGGTCTTTAGATCAATCCTACACCTCTCGATGAGAGAAATCCAAAAAAAATATCAACTGCCATAAATAAGATGACCCACATGGAGTTTGGCCCTAGTTGCCAATTTTAACACTCCCTTTCAACTAGGGAGAACTCCATTCGCTGATCCATCTGCCAGATTGTACTATCTCTACCATCAATGCCCTGCACTGCTCTGCTCTGCTGAACCATGAAGAAGAAGAATTGATTGAGAATGTCTCATACCATTCTCTATTGACCCGAAGTTAGTTTCATTGATCTCAGATCAATATCACAAGAGTGTCTCAAACCACTCATACTGATCCTAGATCAGTTCCAAGAGATAGTGAGCTATATCACTCTTATTGATCCCATATCAGTCACAAGAGAGAGTGAGCTATATCACTTTTACTTATCCCAGATCAGTCCCAAGAGATAGTGAGCTATATCACTCTTACTGATCGCAGATTAATGTCGGTCATCCTAGCATAGGGTGTACAGTAGATACACGATGCGTCATCGATACTACTATGGTTCCTAACCCCATTTCTGTACTCATTGGCCAAATGAGAGGTACTTCCCATGAGTCCCAAACTGCATGGGTAGGATGCCTCGATAGGAGAACCACTCATCCTGTCCATAAGTCGCCATGGTGTATCACAAGGGAAGGTTGAACCATTCACCATGTACACAACGCACCATTACGGGAGGATGAGTCGCCCTATGGTCGCTTGTTGCTCCAAGAAGTACCCCAAGCCCCTCGGAGCTCCCAGAGCTCGATGCATGCATCATACTGGACCCTCATAAGAGGGTCTCTCAATGACTCCAAGTCATTCTGGAAAGTCACAAATTTGACCTTTCCCCAAGGCTTTGACAGAATGTCTGTGACCTGCACATCAATCCCAATGTGATGGAGCCTTCTTGCTCATCGATGTACCATATCCCAGATAAAGTGGTACCTGATGTATATACGCTAGAGCAATCACAGAATACGGAATTCCTCAATAATCGAATCCCCCTCTAGTTGACACAGAAGATCATGGTGGTATCCATCATGTGTACAAACAGCTCACTGAAGAGTTTCCTCAACCAGGCAGCTTCACACGAGGTCATACTCGTAGTTATGTATTCGGTTTCAGCAGTGCTCAAAGCAACCGTCTTCTGCTTCCTGGATATCGTAGTAGAACCTAAAGAGAACCAGCACTCATAAGTTCTCTTGCGATCCTCCACGCTACCTCCCCAGTCAGCGTTTGAATAAGCATGCAACTTCACATTTCCGGCAGTGTATCTCAATCCATGAGAGTTTGTGTCCTGAAGATATCTCAGAACATTCTTGGCATCAATCCAGTGAGGCTCAACCAAATATGAGCCCAACATGCTAACTGCAAACATATATCCGGACAGAAGTTCACCAAGAACATCAATGTGAATGAGTTTATGAAACTCAAAGGCATTTCTCAAATTTGGTCCAACATTACTACCACATAACTTCTGAAAGTTAAGCTCCATCGAGGTAGTCACGGGCTTGCAGTTCACCATTCCAAATCTTGAATCCAACTCCCTCTTACTTTTGCAAATGAGAAGGTCTGCACCTATCAGAAAGAGGTCGTCCTCATAAAGTTCCAGTATGAGAGGTCTATCATCCAAAACCTTCAAGCAATCGTTTGGATCAACTTCACTCCTAGTGAATTTCAACTTCATCAGATAGCTATCAATCCTCTCATATTAAGCCTGGGGTGTTTTGCTTCAAGCCATAGAGGGCTTTCTTCCACCTGCATACATGAGATTCTCAATCATGAATCTCAAACCCCTCAGGTTGTTCCAAACCTGTGGACCGGGGGGAATGGTCCCCTTGTAACATTTTCCTTTGGTATATCTCGGACATGTACCTTCATGCTCTTTTTGAATTCAGGCATCTTTGTCACCATCTAACTCACATCGGGTAGGGCGTCATAATAAGCAAACCTTCGGTGCTATAGATGAGATGTGTCAACTGACATGGTCCCCAATGGACCATCCTACAGCTTGATACAAATTGCCAATCCTAAAATCAAGGATAAAAGCATCTTTGAACATTCTATTTTCTAACATGTACCTTTACATCAATGAATGCCACCCTGAAACCTTTGACTTCCATTTGCCGAAATGGATTCCATGTTCTTCTTGCGATCACGTACATAAAGAGCTTCTTTTTAAATGAATCAAGTTACCCTCATTCAATTAAGAGGTAACATTCCCTACACCCTTTCCGAGATAGGTGGCATTGGCTCCAAGTATAATCCCACGATTGTTTCCATCTCTACCAAATTAGAGAGTGCACCCTTCTATCCAATGAAATGCCTTGAAGCACTACAATCAATAAGCTAGATTCTCAAAGAGTCTGGAGGAGAGGGCCACTATAAGATAATGCTTCTTTATCTTATCAGAAACAACATTTGATCCTTCATACCTGGGGTTCCTTGCTTTCTTTGAAGAGTCGGTTATTTCCTTAATGACCTACATTACTTGTCATTCCTCCGATCATTGAAGATGTCCCTGGAATGATTGTTATCATCATCAAGTGATGTGTCCCTACCATTCGGAAACTCCTTATAATGGTCGAACTTATTACAAACCAAGCATATGCCTTTCCTTCCACTCTTGGATTCGTACTTCCCATTGAAGTGATCTTTAGGTAGGCCATTAGAAGCTTCCGCTGCGCCATTCTGATAATATTCTTTGCTTCGAATTCACCCTTGGTGAATTTGAAGAGGGATGAGGAATCCATTGAGCCTTTTGTCCTTTCCCAACTGTCTTCGGTGATTTCTCTTTCACTCTTGCTTGGGCTTTGTCTTCACCTCAGCTCTGATACCATGTTAATTTTTGGTATGTTCTATGCTTAGAGCAATTTATTTCAATTTTCACAGTTAGCTCAATATCTTTTCAGTTAGATCACATCAGATATAGTAAATACAAGATAGAACATAACATAAATTGCAGAAACAAGCAAGACAAGAGGAACAAGATGTGCGTGCTACTAGGGAACAAACCCCAATGTGGGGAAACCCTTGATCAATTCTTCTTATATGTTCTTCAATAGTTCAGCAGAGAGAGAGAGAGATAGTACATTTACAATAGAAGTCAACACTTTGACTTATCTAAATAAGAGAATAGATCATCTCTAAGAAGATGACACAAGAGGTAGCTGAACTCAGTTGAAGACATGCTACTTCAACTGATTCTCCAAATTGACTCCATCACGATGCTGCACCTGTCATTGTGTTGCTCCTCATCATCATGTTGCACCTCACTGCGCTGCACCATGCTGCACCCATTATCACTATGTTGCATTGCATCATGCTTCATTAATCATGATTGTACCCATCATTGTACTGCTGAGCTCTTCATTGCACTATGCTGCACTATACTTGCAACTCCCATTGTTGTACCAATGTTGCACCATGTACACCAAGTACCATTGTTGCACCATGTACTTGTTGCACCAAGTACCATTGCTGCTATGCCAACCCACCAATTTGGCTCCCACAGACTGCCCAACAATCTGATCCAAATTGACCCAAAGAACAGATCCAACAGACATCACAATTGCTGCTCCAAGTCTGTTGTATTGCTGACCCTGGTTAGGGCATGTGCATGCTGCAACAACCCTTAAATACCTACACAAACAGTCTCCGTTTGCTGCAGCCAAGGCAAGGAAGGTTCCTCCTTACGTGAGTTGTTGTTCTGGGCTTTTGTAGCCCCTAACACCTCCACACTGGCCTGTTTTGGAGTGACTAGGCCTGCGGCCTACCACAGACCTCTGCTGCCTCCTACATCCCACTCAATACACCTTACGTTGCCCTCCAAACTGCTCATAGGGCTTGCAGCTTACCCACAGCAGCCTACACTGCCCTTCACCAAAAGTTTAGCACTCAAGTACACCTCCACGCTGGCTGAAACAGTCTTCCCTTATCTCGGCCCTCTAGGGAGTTACCTCGGCCTCCCTTACAGCAAACTCGGCCCTAAAACAAACCTCTTTCTCCCACACAGGATTGCCTCTACTTGCTGCAGCTAGGGTAGCATGTATAGGCCTTAGATCTCCCTTGCTAAGACTGCGGTTTGACATCCTTTAGACAGCCAGGTTAGGGAGCCTCTTTATTGCCTCTTTTCCAGCGTCTAAGGGCTATCTCAAACAGCGTATAGATTAGGGCATGACCGTGATTAGCTAGGGCATCATAAGACTGCATTTAGGCTTCAAGCTAAGGCTCCTTTCTTTCTGCGTCTAGGGCTTCCTCCTCTTAGACTTCTCTTCCACTAAAACCCAAAACAAGTGGAGAGAAATCAAGAATGAAGTGTGTACACAAATGACTCTCAAGTCACCTCTTTTTATACTAAAACGTTGAGCATACATGGGGGTTATTTGGTTGCTCGTTGACCTTGACGAATTGTCCCATAACACAAATAAATTCATATCTCCATGAATACTTATCGGAATCGGATAATCTTTATAGATCAATCCTACACCTCTCAATGAGAGGGATCCAAGAAAAATATCAGTGGCCATAAATAAGATGACAATAACCTTTTCACCAATACAATAAATATGACAAAGGGCATACACAGTAGCATTACAAGTATCAAAGGAAAGTTCACAACCATAGCATTATGAAAAACAACATTGTACGGTGGCACTACAAGTATCAGTCAGGGAAACCATGAACCACAAAAGACAACCAATCACCTTTTCTGTATAGATGAATATATACTAATACTATAATACTCAGAATCAATGAACAAAAGAGGGGCTGTTTATATAAAATGCTCCAATTTGCAACCTTCTGTAAACTGCCACCGATTTTGGAGGCAAATTCAAATCAACTCTGACATCAGATGACTGAGAATATTGACATAGCATTGCTCCATTCCTCATTCTTTCAATTACATAACAATATACATTTAAACACATGTTTATTTATTACGCTCCTGCTCAATGCGGTAATCAATATTCCTCGATCTAATGATAAATAATTATTAAAATACACTGGCAATGTACAATATATACAATTGAAGTAACACTTCACCAAATTGGCTCATAATATGATTCCAGAAATAGCTTGCTACCATGAACATTTCCACCTGATCGTGTAATCGATAAAGCTGAAAAGTCGAAATAACAAGCAAATTTGCCAAATCACACTGTAAAACCTTTCTGCTCCATCCTTTCGTTCCAGTTCAAACAGCGTACCAGACTCCGAAACCAGTCACCAGTTTGATCGCATTTATTTATAGTTGGAAGAGGATGCTCGCTCATGTAAATACGGACAGAATCACCTTTTGAGAGTTGTTGACGTCTCTTACCATCAAATGATACCCACGAATTACTTCGAGCATCATCGGGAATCTGAAACAAGAGTGAGTCACATCTTTAAGATCAGTATAGTGCACACTCATTGAAAGAGGAATATAAGACTGTTTACAGTGCTGTGGTGCTAAGCTTCTGGCATATTTCTTCATACTTCAGTATATGTGAAAGATGCAATATCAAACTTATATAAAACAATATAGTAGACATAATAGCATCAAAAACATTCAGGTTCAATTGATGGTGCAGTAGAAAGTGCAAATATGTAATTCCACATAATCTTAGTGATAGCATCTTATTGTGGGTTGCATGTTACTGTGGGTTGATCATTCTTCTTCCATCCAATAAATGGGCTGGCTGCAGCCTACACTCAGCCTAGTCACCCAAACAAAAAAAGAGAAAGAATATGTAATTCCCTCAATAGCTCTATGAATGACTTTATAGCAATGTGATATAGATATGTTATTCTAAAACTTGTTGAAACGTCATATTATACAGGTAGGCTATTAGCAGACAATGTTCATATGATAATAGAAGAAATTTGCATAACCTTAGTATCGTCAAACTGTACTCACTGCTCAGAAATGAAGTCAAATGTGCATTGCTGTATCAACGCTTTTATTGAAATAAGAAAGTTGTTGTCATTTGCTTGCAGCACAAATGTTTCGTATAAGTGAAGGCTAAAATATAACCATTTCTGAGTATCAGGACGTTCGTAGTAAATATGAGCTAACAGACTTCTACAAATGTCTCAATAGGAGCATTGATTGACCTCGATATGAAGTTAAATATCAGTTGCTCACCTCAGAAGTGCACGAAGGCAAAAATCGAACTGACACCTCTTAGCTATAGCATAATTGTTATTGGAATATATTTGTTTTGTTTTGGAAATGGCGAGCTGTTACAACGAAGTGTTGCTAAAAAAGTGACCATCACTGCCATGGAACTCACCAAAATTAGATCCAGACCATGGCAGTAGACTTTGAGAGGGAAGAAAAAAGTAGATGAGATCAGACAAATTTATTAATTTCAGTGAATGATTAAAAAAGTCAATAGGACTCAAAAGTACATCGATAGTAATAAGTAATTGGAATCCAAAGTCAACACTTAAAAGCTAGAAGCTAAGAGAGTAAGGAAAAATGCTAACATAATAGCAACAATTAAAGCAAAAGCAAATGATTATCCATCAATACGATGTGACAGTTTAATGGAAGTAGAAATAGAGGTAGCAGGGGAGGGATAAGCTGCCTTGGAACTCACAAAGGTTGAAGATATCACTAGAACAAAGGAAGAAAGTCGACATCTACGACAAATACAAGACCTATGCACTACCAAAGGATGTCCTCAAGGGAATATCCATGGCAGAGAGAGCATGGGTGGGAGATCTTGGGAAGAAGATTGGCATAATCAAATTTAAACTCTCCTAATACTTGAGGCTGCTGGGACAAATCTAGTGATAGAGGACTAAGTACCAGTAATAACTCAACCTACCTGAGTACGATGAGAGCATCCACTATGCAAAGGCCTCGTGGTGTGCCTAGAGGCCAAGAGGAGATATGTGGTCTCACAAATTTGGTGCCAAATGTGTCTAAGACCCTTTGGCATTGCCTAGTGACCAAGAGGAGACGTGCAGTATAATTCATCTGGTGCCAAATATGTCTAAGGCCTCAGCACACCTCTTGCTATTAATGATAGTTGTGACAACAACAAAGAATGAGTTAATCTGCCTAGTAGAATAAAACCTAGGAGGTCCATGTAACATCTATCCCCTATGTAAAATCACTTCCCATATAAAGAAAACCTAGCATCTTTGATCTAGATATCTGAAGAAAGAAGTGAGAGAGCCCAAGATTCCTAGTATGAGCATTGCACCATTGATAGATCCTCTCATGGGGTAATCCTAGATGGCATCAGCCTGCTCCCTTGGGATGGGTGGAGAGGGTTATTTCTAACATTTATAGCTGTTGTAAAACAGGAGAAACTGGTTATGAGTCATTGAGAAGATGGATGGCTCTCTTGCATAAGAAAACACATATCGAGACAAGTGAAAAGCGAAGCCAGTGTAGTAGAGGGAGTTAAAGATATCTCAATTGAAAAATAAGCTCATCACTGATATAGAGGAAGTGCTCAGCGTAAAAGGCCAACTTGGGAGTCAGGACTCAAAGCCCTACAAGGCCCCATACATCAAATTTGTGTGAACCTCCTACTAATGTCCTGCTAATCAATTCATTAATTTCCTCCATAGGGGGGAGGAGGAAGGGAGGAGCATCAAGAGAAATAGAGTAAGAATGGAGTTAGCCAATAGAGATACCCACCTCCTCAAGAAATGAACATACCTCGAAAATCCCACAAGGTTGTCAACTCACATGATTGAGGAAGGAGACTCTCTTTGAAGAGCAGAGCACCAAGTAGGGATATCTCTCTTACCCCAGATGGGAGTTGTTACCCACCAAAGTGGGTAACCCCCAGGAGAATTCTTTCCCCTATCCTAATCAACTTGCCAGCTAGCAGCCCTATGATGATCTATAGATAACTACCCTCAAAGGCCCTCCATCCACGCTCTAGTCAATGCTTTATGACATCTAGCCTACTCATCAAATGAAGGTGAACCATCTATTGTAAGGTACATTAACCATTTTAGTAATCAAGTGCTTTCATTTAATGTTTAAGGGCTTCTAGTATGGATCACAGGTTGAATTGGATAATAGACCACTTTTGGTTGTATTCTTGTGTCCATGCTTCACCTTGATGGTTATCCCCTGCCCCTAGTCCAATGTGACCTTACTTGAGGCCTTTCTTTCCACTGTCTAGGAAGGGCATAAATAGGAGGCACTAATTGATGTTGCATATAACATTTTCCATCTATCCCATGTATTCATGTCACATATTCCAATTAACTGTTATTTGTTGCCAATATCGATTCCCTATTTTCCTCATTCATGAGTAGGTACCAGAAAACTTTGTCCGAAGAGGTTGATATAGTAAAAAAAAGGGAAAGAGCATGAGCTATAATGATAAATGCAAAAAATTGGTTGGGATATATATAAAGTACATGGACAAAAGCCTAGTCTGAGCTCTACCCACCTTATTAGCCCTCACAATTTCTAGTTAATGCATAAGCTATCAAAATGAAGGGAACTTTGAATAACCCAACCCTAATGAACAACATATTGCTTCATCTTTAAGGGGTTAGTGATACATAAAGAAAGGTTATAACTTGTGCAAGAAAAAAAAACAATGAAGAAAAAGGCCCACAAGAGGGGTGATAAAAATAGGCCAAAGAAAGGGGTAAATCAATTCCTACAATTGCTCGCTCTTCACATTATAATACTCAAGAATGAAAGATTTTCATAGCCAGTAAAAAGTTGGTATCCTCCATGAAGTAGACCCCTACCATATCACTAACCACTTGTAACTATTGATTGATGGGTCAACCTAGGAATTATTCCTCCCCTAAGGGTTGGAAGCACCTAATAAAGCGTTTGGATAACCCTCCAATATCAAAGCACAATAACTTGTTTAAAAACCCTAAGCTAGGAAGACATTTGAAGAGAATACTTGTGAGATGTACTTTGGTGCCTTTTGCATTAGATATAGCCTACTATGATACTCTTATGGTTATTTTACCTATGATGGTGATCTAACTTGATTTTTGAGGGTATGTGATCCGTAAACTGTCGTGGATATTCCATTGGACAATTCATCACAACAAATCTGATAATATTATATTAAAAATCCTAAGATTCTACACTATTACAGTTTCATTTAATTTCTAGATCTGTAAAATTAATTGTAATTAGTGCATGCATGTAAAAGTAAATCAAGCAGAAAAGTAGAGAACAACAAAATAAGCCCACACACACATAATACACAAGATATGCTCTCTGGGAAACCCTTTCGGTAGAAAACCCAGCTGAAAGGTGAGGCCACTTCGCTCTCTTTCTCTGTCTAGAAATATGGCTGCAAAATCGCAGATACAAAGAAGTAATGTCTGTTGCCCGTGCGCTGCTACAGTGCACAAATCCTCTCTGTGTGCTCTACCCCCTATCTCTCCTGGCTATCTTTGCTCAACTATGGAACAAAATGCTCTCGAAAGAATGGAATGCCTCTTCCTCCTAGTTGCCTGGTTATAACACAACCCGATAGCCTACTAGTGGTTATGTTTGACTAAATCAACTCTTAACTAAAGTTACAAAATAGACTCTTCTAATGTCTTTTACATGACAAACACGTGGCTAGCCCCTTTTCTATGAATAATGGGGGTTGACGCGGCATTCTCCGAAACTATGTGTGAAAACAGGAAAGTCAACTTCTAAGTGGCATAACTTTTGCATACAGACTCCGATTGACGCGACTCTTGCATTGTTGGAAAGCTTTCTGTGTGAAGAATAGCATGACAAAGTGTTACATTTCAGCAACAAAGTTTTACCCCCAAAAAACGTCATTTAATGCCTCAAAACGCTCCTGGAAGGTTTCAAACCTTGTTTTGCCAAACTGGGTCCCGTTGGTAAAAACGGCCCTGTGAGCTGATTCCTCCACTTTTTCCACTCCAAATGCATCGAGATGGATGACAAAAATTATAATGATCCAATTCAGATCACACCTCCCCATTTTGGGAGGCTTTTGGTCCCCAAAAGCTTTTACTGAATGAGGTGAGAAAATTTTTCCTCCACCTTCTCTCTGGTGTACCATTTAGTTTTGCCTAGAAGTTGTCCCTTCAACCCAATCTGCCAAAGGTCTTGTTGCCCTTGTCTTGTAGTTTTGGACCTCTTCTGCAAAACAGTATCTTCTGTCAACTCTGCCTGAGCATCTAGTGCCAAATCCTCCACAGAAGGTAGGACTTGTTCCTCTTCCTGATCTAGCATGGAAGGCTCATAGAGTTTCAAATTCTCCACATTTACAACTAAGTAAATGCGCATATATGGTGGTAAATTGAGTTGATAGGCATTATCACCCACATTTTCCAGTATCTCAAGGGGACCATACCTTAGAGCCTTGATTTTCTTACCAGGCCCTTACAGCCTCTCCTTGTTCAACTATAGCCATACTCTGTCTCCCACCTTGAATAATTTCTCTGTTTTGTGTTAATCATCGCTGGCCTTATACTTCACCTACGACTTCTGCATTGTTTCCTATACCTATTGATGGATCTCCCTGATCTTCTCTATAAATTTTTCAACCCTCAAAGCATCTCATGTAAGGTATTCCTTCACTCCTCCTTGTTGCCCATATGCAATATCCAAAGGTGAAGGTAGCAAATATCCAAAACAAGTTTCAAATGGGGACTTTCTTGTAGAAGTGTGGACTGCTTTGTTATAAGAATGTTGTAAATATACCAGATTTTCATCCCAGGCCTTCGAATGCTTCTGGTTGTAACCCCTTAGAAGTTGCACCAAAGTCCTGTTGACTACTTCTGCTGCCCATCTGTCTGTGGATGGAATGTTGTAGATCTCTTCGACTTCGTCTCCATCTTCTCCCACAATGTAGTCCAGAATGCACTAAGAAATCTTGTATCCTGGTCTGAAATGATGCTCCTTGATATCCCAAACTGTACCTAGACCTATCCAAAGAACAAGTTTGATGCTTCTTGTCCACTGATGGTCTTTTTACAAGGCATCAGAATACACATCTTGCTGAACCTGTCAACTACCACGAACAAGTAGTCATGTCCCTTCCTGGTTGTCAGTAAACCTCCCACAAAATCCATGGAAATGCTTTCCCAAGGACGAGTAGGTACAGGTAAGGGATGATACAGACCTTGTTTCATGTTGCTAGGCTTGTTGGTACAACAAAGCATGCATCCCCTTATGAACCTAGGTACCTACTCTTGCATCTTGGGCCAATATACATACCTCTGCAAGTTATCCATAGTCTTCCCTACACCAAAGTGCCCTGCAATCTTGTCAACCTCTCTAATCAGCTGCAAACGCTCACCTTTAGGAACACATAGCTTATCCAGCCCGTAGAGTAACCCATTCTGGAGATGGTAGTCAACGGTGTTGTCGCCATCATGCACATGACTCTCACTCTGCAACCTTTGATACACCTCCTTGAAGTCCTCATCTTTTGAATATGCCTCTTTGTATGCATCATGGGTGAATGGCTCCATGTGCATAAGAGTCCCCAAAGTTGTAATCTTTAATGTGGATGGCCTTCAAAGCATATCGACCAACTTGTTTGTGTTACCCTTCTTATACTTGATCACCAAATGAAACTATTGTAAAAACCCCATCCACTTGTAATTCCTGGTCTGTCGTAGCTTATTCTAGGCCTGCAGGTACTGTAACGGTTGGTGATCCATGTGGAATATTGTCTCCTTTCCCATCAAATAGTGCTTCCACTTCTTCAAAGCTTGCACCATGGCATAGAGCTCCTTATCATAGATAGGGTAGTCAAGCACTGCCCCATGAAAAACTTCATAATGGTAACATACAAGCCTTCCTCCCTCCCATAGCATACCCACTCACATTTGTCTCCACTTCAAAGGGCCGCTGCAAGTTTAGTAATGATCTTCTTCTTTAACTCATCGGAAGCCTTCTGCTGACCTTTTCCCCATTGGAAACTCTTGCCACTTGTTGTTATGGCATGGAGCGATGCTGCTACCGCTGAAAACGAGGCTATGAATTTCCTCAGGTACTGTGCTACCCCAATGAAACTCCTAACCTCAGTAACATTAGTAGGCACTGGCCATTTCATGATGGCCTCCATCTTGGAAGGATTTGTCTTCAATTCTCCTCCACCAATCACATATCCCAAATACACCAAGGACTGCTGCACAAACTCGCTCTTCTTGAGATTTGCTAGCAGTTGGTGCTTCTTCAATGTTTCCAGCACCTGCGTCAAATGTGAAATATGCTCCGCCCAGGTAGCACTATATACCAGTATATCATCCAAATAGACAATAACAAATGAATCTATAAAAGGGCGCAGTACATCATTCATTAATCTCATAAATGTAGCTGGTGCATCACATAGGCCAAATGGCATAACTAACCACTCATACAAACCTTGCATGGTTTTGAAGGCATTCTTTCATGTATCTTCTTCTTTGACTCGAACCTGGTGATATCCAGACTTCAAGTCCAGCTTGGTGAAATACTTTGCTTGTTGCAACTGATCTGCAGATCATCTATCTTGGGCAAGGGGTATCTGTTCTTGAAAGTGATTTTATTCAACGCCCTGTAATCTATACACATTCGCCAAGTCCCATCCTTCTTTGGCACAATGATGATGGGTGACCCACATGGTGATGTACTCAGTCGAATGACACCCTATTCCAATAGTTGTTGCAATTGTTTCTTCACCTCACTTGTTTATATAACAGACTGTCTGTACAACCCAATATTTGGCAATGGGGAGTCTGGCAATAGTTGGATCTCGTGCTCCACTTCTCTCTTAAGGGGTATCCCTTTAGGCTCTCGGAACATGTCCTTGCATGTCTGTAACAACTCCTCCAATTGTTGTTTTTGTTTCTTAGTACACCCCTCTAGGGATGCCTTGCCTCTTATTGACTCCTCTATAGACTGGTTTTCTCTTAAAAACAATAAAACATACTTCTTGTTGGAATTGATCAATTTCTTGGCCTAGTGGCACTAAACAGTGAAATTTACGACTTGCCTTTGTGTGCGTTGATGATGAACAATTTTCCATCGTTGATGAACCGATACTAGTTAGCTCTCCTCATGAATATTGCATCATGCATGTACATGTATGGACTCCCAAACACGACTCCACATCAATGTTTTGAAACTCCAACTCCAGTTCGGAAACGGCCGAGGGTCGGCTCCGACTCTGACTCCGACTCGATATCGACTCTGCCGTTTTGATTTCAATGACTCGGTCATTGTAAAAAATACATTAAATATTTATTTTTTTATATAAAACGTAATTTTAAAGATTTTCATTCATGTTTCCAAACACAAATCTTTAGAATATAGAGAGAAGACAACATATGATCAAAGTAGGGTCATGAATATATCCATATTATCAAAATGGCACCCAGTGCACTGTCCACTACAAAGTTCATACTTAGCCACCAACGCCAGGATTCTTTTCTGCCTCTGCTTAAGGACAATCACTAGACTACAACAACAATAATACCAATTCTTTGCCCCTAATGAAGTCTCAGAACCCTTGATTTAATTCTGGTCAAGCTCCAGAACAATCAGAGGTAGATATGTATTTATTAGTCCATTGCCAAAACGTTTGCCTTTTTAAAAACAATGTATGGCTCAATGCATTGTTTCAGTGTTCTAATTCATGCCACTAGGATAACCATACTTCGTCCTTGTACTTTCTCACAGTGATAGATTACTTTAGGGCTATAAATATGCAATAAACAACAACCCAACCATTGATATGTAGCAGGCGGAACAACTCTTGACAAATGTGCTTCAGGATTTTTATCAAAGAGCCGAGTCGGTTGAGTTGTTACCGAGTTGTCCGAGTCATTACCAAGTTGGCCGAGTTGTTACCGAGTCGACCGAGTCAATGACTGGCTCGGTAACAACCCGGCCAACCGTTCTGTTTCGGCCACCGAGTCGACCCGGCCAGGGATTGGCTCGGTCTGATTCGACCGAGTCGGAGTCGAGTCGGTCGTTTTTAAAACAATGCTCCACATACATGGAGGGGAACCACATCCAGATCTACTTGATCAATAAAATCAGCACTGATAGCAAATCTAGTTTTACACTGTTTTGTTACCTTAAGCTCTGCATCCTTATGTACCCATCCCAGTGGATATGGGTTTGGATGATCATGAACTTCCAGCCCCAACTTCCAGACCATATCTGTTGCAATGAGATTTCCCTGTGATCCTGAGTCAAACAAAGCATCAATCTCTGTCTTCTTGACTTGTATCTTTACATGGAAGAGTGTATCATTTCTTTCTCTTCCTGTTGTTGAAGGCTACTCAGATTCACTTCCTTTTGCACTGATGTACAGACGATCTTCTCATCCACGTCTGAGTTGCTTTCAACTTAGTTTCTCGAATCAGTGGCCATGAGATTCTTCTTCTTATTATCTTTCTTCTTATTCTTCAAGTTTAGCTCTAAATGCAACTTCCAGCACTTCTCCTCTATATGGCCATCTGATGGCAAGCTGACCCGCCAATACTCTATTCTTCAAAACTTTTGTCTCCAAAAACTTCTTCACCAGACACAGTGCTTCTGAGTGAGGTTGGCAAATTCAATTTTTGGAGGTCTTTCCCTAGGTATTTTGTCAAGTTTGATGACTCAACAAAAAGTAGACACACAGGGCTACTCGACCCAGCAATCAAAGTTCGAAATGGACTCCTAAAAGTTAATTAAAAACACCATTCTGTACCGGCGCAACCCTTCTTTAGGCTGACACGACCTTTCTGTAAGCTGGCGCAACCTTTCTGTAAGTTGGTGCAACCTTTCTGTAAGTTGGCGCAACCTTTCTGTAAACTGGCATGACCTTTCTATAGGTTGGTGCAACCCTTTTGGTTTTGGCCCGACCCTTCTGCTACAGGCGCGACCCACGGTGCGACCTTTTTGTCTATTGCACAACCCTTTTGATTCTGACGCAACCCTTCTATTTCAAACGTGACCCACGGCGCGACCCTTCTGTGACTAAGGGTTTTGCTATCTTGGGATGATTTCAAGCAAGGAAAAACATGGAAATTCGAGAATAAAATACTCACAGCATTGAGCAGATCTATAGATCAATCTCGTTTGGATGCAAAATTCTCAAAGATACACAATTTACTGGATCTCAATCTACAGGATTCCACCATTAAACTACAGCAGAATGATTTTTTCATCAATTGAAGCAAACAATTCCTTGACATAAGATGATGACATATACACTATGAAACTCCACTGAATCAATTATGAAAAGAAAAATCACTACACAGAAAATTGTTCTGGCACTTACTGACCTAATCTACATTCAGCATCCCTAAAAAAATGAGTTTTTCTCTTTTTTAATGCTCCTCTCTAAATTTGAATTTCTCAAACAACCTAATCCCTATTAAGTTGGCCTAACACACACCCAAGCTAACAAACTCTATCACTTCACTCCTAATCTGGGCACTCCAATAACTTCTACAAACAAATAATAAATAAAAACATTTAAGAGGTCCAACTCTCTTTAGTAAATAATTTTGACCAGTCAAGTCAAAGGTAATTTATCTCATTTGATGCTCCTGCATCAGACTCCTAGGGAAGAAAAGAAGGTTCCATCAAGTCTTCAGGATTCACTTGATATTTCTTTAACTTTGTTGTTGTCATCCAACTAGCATCTTCAATTGGTCATCCCTTCCATTTGATTAGATATTGATAATATGTTTGTCCTCTAGTTTTCTTTCTTACTCGCTTCTCCCAGACTGCTTCCACTTCTCTCTTTGTTGTCCTTGGCATATATTCCTCCCAATTTAGAGTTTGAACTTCCTCTTCTATAGGTTCATCTTGCGATTTTGCCTCTGTTTCCTTGTATGGATACAAATCTACAACATTAAAGATAGGAGATATTCCAATTCCTTCCGGCAGTTCAATCTCATAAGCATTTGAGGAAAACTTCCTTAAAATTCTGCATAATCCCATCTTTTTCATTTTTTTCTTGTTATAAGTCCTTACAGGAAATCTTTCTTTCCTCGTGTAAACCATAACTAAATCACCCAATTGAAATTCCTTTTCTCTTCTCTTCACATCAGCCCTTTGCTTATACTTCCTACTACTTTCTTGTAACCTTTGCTTGACATCCTCCTGCAATTTCTGCATTTGTTCTACAAATTCTTTAGCATTTGCACTCCTTATCTCTTGTTTTCCAAAATTTCTAAGTTCATATACTCCTCTAGGATGCATTCCAAAAACAATCTGAAATGGCCTGATCCCTGTACTCCTGTTAGGAGTATCATTGTAAGCAAATCCAACTTGAGCAAGCGCTAAATCCCACTGTTTTGGATGTTTGTAAACCAAGCTTCTTAATATGTTTCCCAAGCTCCTATTCACCACTTCAGTTTGCCCATCCGTTTCAGGGTGATAGGTTAAACTAAAACTGAGGTTTGTACCTAACTTCTTCCATAGAGTCCTCCAAAAGTGTCCCACGAACTTAGTATCTCTGTCTGAAACAATACTTACAGGCAGCCCATGTAACCTTACAATTTCTGAGAAAAACAAATTAGCAATATGAGTTGCATCACTAGTTTTCTTACAAGCAATGAAATGAGCCCTTTTCGAAAATCTATCCACAACAACATAGATAGAGTCATATCCTCTTTGAGTCTTTGGCAAACCCAAAACAAAATCCATGTTGACTGCATTCCATGGCTTGTTTGGTATTGGCAATGGCTGATATAACCCAATATTTTGGCTCCTTCCATTGGCATGTTGACAAATCTTGCATTTCTCAACAAACTTTTTGACATCAATTTATACTTTTGGCCAATAATAAAAAGCATTCACTTAAGCGAATGTCTTATCTTGCCCAAAGTGTCCAGACAATCCTCCACTATGCTTTTCTTTAATCAAATTTTCCCTCATGGAACATTTAGGAATACACAGCTTATTGTTTTTGAACAGCAACCCTCCTTGAATCAGGTAGTCTAACCATTGGCTTCTATTATGAATCACAGGATTCTGAACGACTGCATATATTTCTTGAAACTCTGCATCTTACTTGTACATGTTAATCATTTCTTCAAATCCCAAAACACCAATCTTCAGCTCCTGCATAACCAAATTCACTCGGCTCAAAGCATCAGCAACTTTATTTGATTTATCGCTTGTGTGCTTAATTACAAAGGTGAAACTCTGTAAGTACTCCACCCACTTAGCGTGCTTTTGGCTCAACTTTCGCTAATTATTTATGAATTGTAGTGCATGATTATCATAATACAAAATAAATTCTTTGGGCAAGAAGTAATGCCTCCATTTCTTTAAATCTTGAATAACAGCGTAGAATTCTTTATCATAGGATGAGTACTTGCGCTTGGCCTCATTCAACTTTTCACTAAAATAAGTTATAGGTCTCTGCTCCTGACTCAGTATAGCTCTAACTGCTACCCCACTAGCATCAGTCTCAACTTGGAAAGTTTTATCAAAGTTTGGTAGGGCTAAAACAGGTTTTTTAGTAATCTTCTTTTTCAACAATTTGAAGTTCCGGTCTGCTGCCTCTATCCACTTAAATGGTTGTTTGTTTTCCTTTATTGTTTCAACTATCGGTGCACAGATCTGACTAAAGTTCTATAAAAACTTGCAAGACCATGAAAGCTTGTTACCTCAAATACGCTCTTTGGACTTGGCCAATTCAAAATTGCTTGTATCTTTTATGGGTCCATCTTCAAACCTTCTTCTGAGACTACAAATCCCAGGTAAACGAGCTCTTTCTTCATGACACTGCACTTCTTCAAATTTATCAGCAGCTTCTCTTTTTGTAAAGTATTTAAAACCAACTTAAGATGCTCCAAATGCTCTTCTTTACTCTGACTGAAAATTAGGATATCATCAAGATGAACTATCACGAATTTTCCAGCATATTCTTTTAAGACCTCATTCATCAGTCTCATAAATGTACTTGGTGCATTAGTGAGTCCAAAAGGCATCACTAACCATTCATAAAACCCACTATTAGTCTTGAACGCAGTCTTCCATTCATCCCCCTCTCTAATCCTTATTTGATGGTATCCACTCTTCAAATCTATCTTAGAAAAATACTTTGACCCACTCAAGCAATCCATCAAATCATCCATACATAGTAAGGGAAATCTATACCTAATACTAATCTTATTTATTGCTCTGGAATCGATGCATATGCACCATTCACCATCCTTTTTGGGGCTAAGCATTGCTGGTACTGCACACGAACTTAGGCTCTCCTTTATCAGTCCTTTATCCAACAACTCCTGCACCTGTTTCCCAACTTCTTCATTTTCCTGAGGAGTTAGCCTATATGTTGCTTTATTTGGTAAACTCGCACCAATATTAAATCTATGTGATGGCTGATACTTCTAATTGGTGGAAATGCACTTGGCAATTCATCAACAATAATGTCGACATAATCATTTAGCAGATTTTTAATTTCCACAGGCAAATTATCTAAATTGGTAGAAGTCAAAATTACCTTAGGTTTACCCAAAACAGCAAAATGCATTTCTTTCTCCTTCTTGACTTCTCACAGCAATTCTTTTCCACTAATCAGCAAAACATTTTCCCCAGTCGTTCCTTTGTCCGCTCCATTGTTCAAAGGTAACAATGTATGCTTCTTCCCATCCTTCTCTAAGGTATATGTGTTCCTCCTACCATCATGAACAGCTTTCCTGTCAAACTGCCAAGGTCTCCCAAGCAATATATGGCACATATCCAGTGGCATTACGTCACACAATACCACATCTTTATATGTACCAATCTGTATATCTACCCGGCACTATTCTGTCACCAAGAGTTAATGTCCTTTCTGCAACCAGGACACTTTGTAGGGAGTAGGGTGTACCATCTTAACCAAACCAAATTTCTCCACCATCTCTGTAGAAACAAGATTGTTAATGCTCCCACTATTAATCACAACCTTGCAGCGTTTCTCTTTAGACTTGCACACAATCTTGAATATACTTTTCCTTTGGGGAAATCTATACCTGATAGTAATCTTATTTATTGCTCTGGAATCGATGCACATGCGCCATTCACCATCCTTTTTGGGGCTAAGCATTGCTGGTACCACACACGGACTTAGGCTCTCCTTTATCAATCCTTTATCGAACAACTCCTGCACCTATTTCCCAACTTCTTCATTTTCCTGAAGAGTTAGCCTATATGCTGCTTTATTTGGTAAACTCGCACCAAGTATTAAATCTATGTGATGGCTGATACTTCTAATTGGTGGCAATGCACTTGCCAATTCATCAACAATAATGTCGACATAATCATTTAGCAGATTTTTAATTTCCACAGGCAAATTATCTAAATTGGTAGAAGTCAAAATTACCTTGGGTTTACCCACAACATCAAAATGCATTTCTTTCTCCTTCTTGACTTCTCGCAGCAATTCTTTTCCACTAATTAGCAAAACATTTTCCCTAGTCGTTCCTTTGTCCGCTCCATCGTTCAAAGGTAACAATGTATGCTTCTTCCCATCCTTCTCTAAGGTATATGTGTCCCTCATACCATCATGAACAGCTTTCCTATCAAACTGCCAAGGTCTCCCCAACAATATATGGCACACATCCATTGGCATTACATCACACAATACAACATCTTTATATGTACCAATCTGTATATCTACCCGGCACTATTCTGTCACCAAGAATTGATGTCCTTTCTGCAACCAGGACACTTTGTAGGGAGTAGGGTGTACTATCTTAACCAAACCCAATTTCTCCACCATCTCTGTAGAAACAAGATTGTCAGTGCTCCCACTATTAATCACAACCTCGCAGCATTTCTCTTTAGACTTGCACACAGTCTTGAGTATACTTTTCCTTTGAGTTGGTTCATTGGCTTCTTTTTCTGCCTTTAGCAATACTCTTTTTAACAATAAAGACTCTCCTACCTTAGGTGGCTCTTCTTTCCCCGTAACCTGAGGGCTTTCTTCTTTTGTCTCAGCCATATTTACATTCCTTGAATTTGTTGGTTTATTGTGTGACCCATGTCCTAATTCTCCACATGTATAACACCGAATTTCCCTTCCTTGACTTCTACCTCTGGATTCAAATCTTCCTCTACCAAAGTCTCCTCTCTGTAGTGGTTGACTACTCGTCCCTCCTATTTCATTAGGAGAGTGCTGGAATCTTGGTCTGGAAGCTCCTCTTCCTCTTGTTGGATTTTTACCTCTGTTCCTCTGACTTTGCGTCCTCAACAATTTCTCCTCTGCCTTGAAAGTTGCATGATAGGCACCTTCAATTGTCTTCAGACTTAACAGACTGATTTCGTCTTGTATATCATATCTCAATCTGCTGATATATCTGGCTACTTTTTCTATGTCATCTTCAGCATGTCCTGATCTAATGTCAGCTTATAAAACTCCTTTGTGTACTCTCCAACAGTCATCCCTTTCTGTCTTAAGTTTTGTAACTGTTTGAAAAGGTTTAATTGGTAATCCTTAGACATAAATTTACCTTTCAATTTGCTCACCATTTTATCCCACTACTTAATCTTGAGTTTTCCCTTCCTTTCTTTGGATATTTATAGCTCATCCCACCAGATGGCTACATGGCCCTTCAATCTGGTAGCTGCGAATTTCACCTTCTTTTTATCTTCGACCTCTTCATAGTCAAAATACTTATCTAATGCACTACTCCAATCTATCAGCTCTTCCACATTAAGGTTTCCTTCATACAGAGGTATTTCTACCTTCGGTCTTCCACTTGCTTTTGCCAACATCTTGACAACTTTGTTTGTTTCACTTTCTTCCTCTTCTTCCTCAGAAGATTCTTCTTCAACACTGGCATCTCCCTCATCAAGGACTCTTCTCTAGGCAGTTTCTATCGCCTCCATTTTTGTGCGAAGATGTCTAATTTCTTCAAGCAGTACTGCATTGGCTACAGGTCTTCCCCGACCTATGCCAGCTCCTCCTCTCCTAGGTGGCATATTTGTTGAAGTTTTGAGAACAATACTCTAAACCTTGCTCTGATACCAAATGATGGCAGGTTGACCCACCAATACTCTGTTCTTCAAAACTTCTGTCTCCAAAAACTTCTTTACCAGACACAGTGCTTCTGAGTGAGGTTGACAAATTCAATTTTTTGAGGTCTTTCCCTGGGTATTTTGTCGAGTTTGATGACTCAACAAAAAGTAGACACATGGGGCTACTTGACCTAGCAATCAAAGTTCAAAATGGGCTCCTAAAGTTGATTAAAAACACCATTTTGAATCGGCGCGACCCTTCAGTAGGCTAGCACAAACTTTCTGTAAGTTGGCGCGACCTTTCTGTAGGCTAGCGCGACCCTTTTGGTTATGGCGCGACCATTCTGATGCACGTGCAACCTTTCTGTCTATTGCGCAACCCTTTCGATTCTGGCATGACCCTTCTGTTTGAAATGCGACCCACGGCGCAACCCTTCTGTGACTGAGGGTTTTGCTTTCTCGGGACAATTTCAAGCAAGGAAAAACATGGAAATTCGAGAATTCCTTAGATCTATCATTGAGAAAACATGAAATTAGGATAAAATACTCACAGCATTGAGCAGATCTATAGATCAATCTCATTTGGATGCAAAATTCTCAAAGATACACAATTTACTGGATCTCAATCTACAGGATTCCACCATTAAACTACAGTAGAATGATTTTTTCATCAATTGAAGTAAACAATTTCTTGACATAAGATGATGACAAATACACCATGAAACTCCACTAAATCAATTATGAAAAGAAAAATCACTACACAAAAAATTGTTCTGGCCCTTAATGACCTGATCTACATTCAGCATCCCTCAAAAAAATGAGATTTCCTCTTTTTTAATGCTCCTCTCTAAATTCGAATTTCTCAAACAACCTAATCCCTATTAAGTTGGCCTAACACACACCTAAGCTAACAAACTCTATCACTTCACTCCTAATCTGGGCACTACAATAACTTTTACAAACAAATAATAAATAAGAACATTTAAGAGGTCCAACCCTCTTTAGTAAATAATTTTGACTAGTCAGGTCAATGGTAATTTATCTCATTTGATGCTCCTGCATCACCATCAATGTCGCAGTGGTTGCAATGGTTACTAGAATCTTTGCATTGGTGTGTTGTGGTTGTCGTCTTTTTATCTTTTCCACGTTTTTGCTTCTTCTTCCCCTCTTTAGAAGTGTCTTGTTGCTCCTTTTGCTTCGATCCACTTGATTGAGCTCTTTTTAGGCCTATGTTCTCCAAGTTCTATGCCTGTACACAAGCCTTGTCCACTGTTTTGGGCTTGAACAACATCACTTGCTCACACAGATGGTGGTGCAAACCCCCCAAATACTTGAGTACATCTAGAGATACCCAACATTATAGCCATCTTTCTTAATTCTGTGGTGTACTCCTACATGCATTAACTCGGCTTTTGCCTGAAGTAATGCCACCTGATCCACTGGTCTTCCACGTACCCAATGGGATAAAACTATGACTTAATGGGGGTTTTGAAATCCTCCCACTTAGTCACTGGAGGTTCTCCCTCCAACCTCAGGGTTTCTTTGTGGCTCTCCCACCAAGTCAGTGCATGGTCCTCCAATTTCAACCACGCGAATGAGATCTTTTGTCCTTCCTCAATCTGATGGACACTGAAATAAACTTTCAGTTGTTGCGACCAGTGGTTCAGCTTCAGAGCGTCGATCTCGCCGTGGTATGACTTGATATCGACTTTTGCTTCCACTTTAAACAAGGATTGGTTCACGGCACTCGAACTGGGTTGATCTTTTATGGGCTCTTTCTTTGGCTACTTATCTGCATCTTCCCGATCTCTCGATCCCCCTTCTGATTTGTCCTCTGCATTCGAACCCCCTTCTTCTCCAAAAATCCCTAGCTTATTGCTTAGGGCCGCCATGAGGAGGTTTACATTGCGGTTTATATCGACGACTTGTTCTTTGAGCTGTGAAAACCTCACCTCTGCAGGATCATGAGGTTTGTTTATAGATTCATTGCCCATGATTAGGGTTTTACGATTTTCAGCCTCGTCGATTTAGATCCCTGCAATCCCCACAAAATACCCAAAGAAACCTGCTCTGATACCAAATGTTTCGTAAACTGCCGTGGATATTCCACTAGACAGTTCGTCATAACAAATCTGATAATATTATATTAAAAATCTGAGATTCTACTCTATTACAGTTTCATTTAATTTCTAGATCTGTAAAATTAATTGTAATTAGTGCATGCATGTAAAAGTAAATCAAGCAGAAAAGTAGAGAACGACAAAATAAACCCACACACATAATACACAAGATATGCTCTCTGGGAAACCCTTTCGGGAGAAAACCCAGCTGGAAGGTGAGGCCGCTTCACTCTCTCTCTATCTGAAAATATGGCTGCAGATACAAATAAGTAATGTTTATGGCCTGTGGGCTGCTACAGTGCACAGATCCTCTCTGTGTGCTCTACCTCCTATCTCTCCTGGCTATCTTTGCTCAACTATGGAACAAAATGCTCTTGAAAGAATGGAATGCCTCTTTCCTCCTAGTGGCTCGGTTATAACACAGCCCGATAGCCTACTAGTGGTTAAGTTTGACTACATCAACTCTTAACTAGAGTTACAAAATAGACTCTTCTAGAGTCTTTTACATCGCAAACACATGGCTAAAACCTTTTCCATAAATAATAGGGGTTGACGCAGCATCCTCCGGAATTATAGGTGTGAAAACAGGAAGGTCAACTTCTAAGTGACATAACTTTTGCATACGAACTCTGATGGACGTGATTCTTGCGTTGTTGGAAAGCTTTCTTTGTGTAGAATAGCATGAAAAGGTGTCACGGTTAGGCAGCAAAGTTGTACGCCCCAAAAACGTCGTTTGATGCCTCAAAATGCTCCCAAAAGGTTTCAGACCCCGTTTTGCCAAACTGGGTCCCGCCAATAAAAACGGTCCCATGAGCTAATTCCTCCATTTTTTCCACTCCAAATGCATCGAGATGGATGACAAACATTATAATGATCCAATTCGGATCGATATGTTTTAGATGTTTTCTCCTAGGTACAAATGTCATCCCTCGAGGAATTATTTGAGACTTCTCCAACACTTTAGAGAGGACACCAAGCCCCACTTAAGGACCCTTAAGGGCACCATAGCCAGGGCGTTGACCACTATGAACATTGACCTTAGGATGTATCTGGCACTGATTATGACCTTCTCCTCTCCCTTTAAAGCCTAGAATGTTGTACATTGAAGCCAAGATGTTGCTATAAGGAAGATGTACCCCAAAGACACAAGGTGCCCCCAGCTGGCATTGTACTTTTTTAATGGATGTTGCCCTATTTCTTAACCAGTTTAATGATGATGATGACTTGATATCCCTTCAGAAGGGATGGTACACCTTTCTTGATGATGGCATCATGTCCTAGCCTTGTGACATCAACCTCATGAGGCTTGGAGTGATGATGTAGGGTTAGTTGATGATGACATGTCGATGAGGAGGGTTTTGCTCGATGAGTGGACACCTTGTTGCTAAGGAGATGGATTTTGAGTGAGGAGCACTCTTTTGACCCATCCATGGCACATTTTGATGAAGATCTTCATTGTTAGAAGATGAAATCACCCTTGGCGAATCATTTGCTCACACATGTCGGCTAAAAGGAGGGTTTTTGTTATGTTTTATCCTTGATATAACTATCTATTAGGCTAGCTTGTGATGTACTTCACTTGTAATCATTTCAATTATTGTTTTTTATGGATTTTAGTCAATTATTAACTAAATCAACTTGGGTGTGCTCTTATAAATAGAAAAAAATTGATTTAGAACGATCATTACCACATACTCATTACTCATTGTGAGAGAATGTGTACTAGTCTTCTTTTCTCTTGGATGCAATGGAGCATTGATGTAGTGGATTGTCTTGGGGAGGATATCATTACTTTGAGGGATTTTCTCTTGGATTATTGAATGTTAAAATTGGCAACTAGGGCCAAATTACACTTTCGATAGCTCGTTTGATGGAGATGATGATTGCATTGAATTCCTCTTTTCGAGAGGATCAAAATTGATCTAAAGATCATCAAATTTGGACAAGCATAAATTTGTTTTTGAATTTATGCCCACACACATGCAAATTGTCAAAGTCGACCACATCATCATATAGGCTCATGAAGCCCAAGAGACATAGCACTTCACCCTCAACGACTTGTATAAATATAAGTGACCTCTCACCTCATTTTGCACCTCACTCACTCACACATTCTTCTCTCTCCCTCACTCATTGGTTCGTACAGACTGTTGCACGCATTTTGTCAAGTTCCAAGGAAGCGAAAGTGCCTAGTTTTTGCAACATGATCGGGTCATCTATCAGCAATTTACATGTCATTGTAAACTCATGTTGCAAGTTATGTAATATAAATGATCCTAGTAAGACCTTGAGTATATGTAACAACCTGTAAATCTATGATTTTGATGACGAATTTCATCCTAGGAGGTTCTTTAACCTCGCTGATTACCTATGTTTCTAGACATGGCTAATCATAAGAGTTTTTTCCCTCCAGCTTAAACCCCAAAGCTATGGGTGAAATTTATTGTCAGGATCTTAGGTGAGTCCTAGTATTTTTAATCGAGACTGATGTAACAGTGATTTGGGAATAATTTAAGCTAGTTGGCTTAATTATTTTACTAGAAATCACTTGGTCTACTAGATTATATTGTGTCGCAAATGGGTTATGTGTCTTGATGGTATAAGCCAAATGTGTATTCCCCCTTTGAGGGTTGTAAATGTAAAATCTTACGTATCAGAGGGTGGAAAAATAATTAAAACCCCTCATGTAAATTAATTAATTTTTCTGGCAAAATAAAGTTAAATCCTAAGCCAGAAAATTAATTAATTAAAGTCAACTTAATCTGTCTTAGAAAAATTAATTCTCCAAGTGGAAAAATTCGTGGGTCCTAAAAGAATCAATTTTGAAAGGTCCTCCACCAAGGGAATATTGTATATTTCAAGAAAATTTGGACCCTTGGACCGTGAAAGTTAAGTCAAAGTCAATTTTTTGAGGAAATTGGCTCAAAAATAATTAAATTTGAGCTAATAAAAATGAAATTAAATAATAAATTTGAAAATTCCTCAAAAATAAAAAAATCAAGAGTTATAATTAAAAGATCTAGAAGTGCTTATCAACGGCCAAGATTATTTTGACAATGATCAAAGAAACTAGCCGTTATTTTTCCACTTAGAGGATAAATCTATAAATTAGAGTCATTTGAGTCTCTAGCATCTTGATCTCTAGCTAGAAAATTGTTGTTAAAGCATCTTTGTAACTATTGTCCCACTGGGAACTATTTTTTCAATCATAATAAAGACTTTGGGGTGCAATTCAAAGTATTCTTGCTTATTGATTTATGGAATGTGCTGACTACAGGCATCTCTATAGTGTGCTGCATATTAGTAAGATCTGTTTCTTTATTAGATGGAGATAAAATCATACTATTGATAGTTTTGAGCTAACCTTAAGTGGTTTGATTCCCCATGTGATCTAATGGATTATTTTGAGATAAATACATAGTGCTTACAGGTACTTCAGTCCTTGGCCTCCAAGTTCACAAACTTGGGCAGAAATCACTATTGCTTGGATCCCAAACATTTATATAGTGGATTAAATCTTCGCTAAGGCTATAGTATACATTGGGGTTTCTAAAGTATTTTTTAGTCATTCTTCAAAGGAAAAAACTCCATAAAAATATTTTTCTCAAATTTTAAAATTTTTCAAAACCCTTGTATATTTGTAGATCTTGTGAATAATTTTGTAAAAATAATTTATAAATTATTTTTTCTAACTTGGATTTTGGGGTTTTAAAGTATTTTGTATATATTTGGGGTTTGGGTGTTGTATTTTCCATTTTTGCAGATTGGATCAAGGGATCAAGTTGAAGAAGATCTAGATCTAGGCCCTTGAGGGTAAGATTTTGTCTCTTGAAAAGTTTTGCAGGGCTATTCACTGAAGATTTGCAGCAAAATTCAAATCTGGAAAGAAAAAAAAATCGAGACAAGGGTTTTCAGTTTCAAGCCTCTCGGGACCAGATCCGGCCTCTCCTAGGGCCAGCGTCTCCCCTCCTTGGCCTGCGTCAACCTCCAAAGCCTCTGCATCATTTTTTAAGCCCTTTAGGGCAGGTTGCAGGGGAAGAATTGAAGGACAAAAGAAAAATCTATATATTTTATAAAATCCTCCTCCTCTTCTAGACTGCTTAGGTCTCTTGCACATTAAACCTTTTGCAAGTTGTCTATCATTTTTTAGCCTTTCTCCTCAAAGTCGAGAGCAAGCCTTTCTCCTCAAAGTCGAGAGCAACAGCAGGCTTGCTCTTGCATTTTCATAAGGGTTTCAATTGATAAAATTTTATAAAAATCTTTCACAAAATTTTCCTTCGCGATTAATTAGTAAGCGGCCTGCGTAGGGTTTTAATTTTCAGATCCTCATTTTTAGATCTTGAAGGAGACCGCAAATATCAATTTTTTTTAATTTCTCTAATTCGAGAGCGAAATCCTTCTTTAAAGCCAAGAGTTCCTTAAGGTTTTAATCTGATAAATTTCTAACAAGAATTGTTGCAGCGCATTTTTCTTTGAAGGCCCAGAGCTCTACAAACTTGATAATTCTTCTTAGCAAAGAGCATTCCAGACTTGGCCGTAAGCTTCTGAGGCTACATTGATCCTTTACGTGATGGTTTTTTCCCTCTCATCTTTGCAGCTAGAATCTTCAAAGTCTTCTTCTAGTCGTAAGCCTAGAACGGCTCTCCTTTCTCTGTTAGTGCGATAATTCCTGAAACCCTGCCTTTTTTTTCATTGCAAACAAGATTTTCTTGAAGTGTTTAACATCGATTGTTTGAGAGGTCAATTCTTTGAGGATCGTTCTTTAAATTTGTGGCATTTTCTCTAAGCAGCAAACCCTAAAACAATCACCTCATTCCTGTGTGAAAATTTGAATCCTCCTCAAAAGAAATTTAACTAAAAATTTTATCAACCTAGGGCTTGGAGCAAGTCAAATTTAATTCTTGCAGAAGTTATTTTCAGTTTGGATAATTTTCCTCTGCGGCAAGCCCTGAAGAAGTTTTTTCCTGATTGTACGAATTTGTACATTGTTGCTTCTAGAGTGAAATAATTTTAAAGGAGGGTGTTTATAGGTTTTTTTTTTTTAATCTAGATTTTTAGCTTTGGAAAAATCAATAGCTTTATTTCTAGAAGCTTTAAATTGAGGAATCAAAGCCTTACATTTATTTTCTTTTCTTTGGATGAAATACAAAGCGAGATTATCATTTGGGAGGAAATTATATAGTTCATAAAACCATATTAAAAAAATTTCATCTCAAAATTACTTTGAAGGAAAATTGATTTCCCCTTTTTGAGAGAAATATTCTCATTTTAATCTTTTAAAGTCATTTTAAAGATATGTTTCTCATTAATACTTTTGAGAGAATATTTGCTATTAAAATTGTTTATTTTATAAATCCTATTTAAAGGTTCTTTTTTAACTCTTTCTTTTGCTTAAAGGGTTTTCTTCGCAATTTTTAATAAAATAGGAAATTGTGGGCTTACTTTATAATTGCAAGTTGATTTGAATGTTTCTCATTAATACTTTTGAGAGAATATTTGCTATTAAAATTGTTTTTTATAAATCCTATTTAAAGGTTCTTTTTTTAACTCTTTCTTTTGCCTAAAGCGTTTTCTTCGCAATTTTTAATAAAATAGGAAATTGTGGGCTTACTTTATAATTGCAAGTTGATTTGAATACCATAATCACTTGGAGGTATAAGTTTCTTTCTTGCAATTGTTCCTGATTCCCTTTACTACTCATATTCATGGTCATCTTGATCGGTTAAACTAACTTTTTTCTTGCAACACTACTTATTTAGCAACTTGAAACTTTCCATATTTGTGCAAGTGATAATATTTTGAGCATTGTTACTTATTTAGCAACTTGAAACTTTCCATATTTGTGCAAGTGATATAATATTTTGAGCATTGTTCATTAGGCACTAGACTATATCTGTTAATTTTGCTATTGCCTCAATATCTTTAATTGCTTCGTCTTGTTAAGACATACTTTGCTCATTTAATTAACAAACTTGCTAACTAATTCTAATTTAAGTTGCTTAGAGAGGTAGTGATCTTGCCCGGAGTCTCCTAGGATTTGTTGTTCCAATTCATTAGGCACTAGTCTATATCTGTTAATTTTGCTATTGCCACAATATCTTTAATTGCTTCGTCTTGTTAAGACATACTTTTCTCATTTAATTAACACACTTGCTAACTAATTCTAGTTTAAGTTGCTTAGAGAGGTAGTGATGTTGCCCTGAGTCTCCTAGGATTTGTTGTTCCAACAAGTTTTCCCCTTGACTTAGCTGGGAGAAAGTCTAAATGGAGTGAATAGGGATCAGAGTGACAACCCCTACTCTGAGTGTTGCACCTTAGGTGTATACTTTGGGCGACAACAGATCCCACCACGTAGAAAAGCATAAAATCCTATCTACTATTTCAAGTTTTTAAATTGTACAAACACCTTATAGCATCAACAAATGTCTTTGACTCGTTGACCATCTACAACTGTTTTAGTGAGATCTTTGGTAGGGTGTACAAAAAGGTTTAGTTATTTTCCAATATCCATATAAACAAAATTGTGTGCTTCTAGAATCTATCAATATTGAAACATCTTTATTCTTTATGGTTCCTTAGAGTTTTAGGCATGGGTTCAATTTTTCTTGTTATTCCAGCAAATGAGATCCTAGATTTTTTGATCTCTTAGTCCTTGATTTTGTTGATGCTTCTTAGCTACGGTGGAGTGTATTTCGTTGTAGGTGCTTTAGTCTCTTCTTTTGGACCTATAGCTTCCTTTTGGAGCAACAATTCATCTTTCTTTCAAGGTCACATAGTTCATGTGATTGTAGTTAATTATATTTCATTAGCAACGATATTTCATGTGTGCTTGCATCATAATCGAGTTCTAGCATGTTTTCTTCATCAAAATCCTCTAATTCATTTCCATCTAGAACCTTGAAATGAATAGTTGATCTAACAATCATTTTTCACCACATTTGCAACAATTATTGTCTTTATCCATGAATCTTGAAATTTGATGTTTATTATCTTCAATTTGATGTGGTATAATGGATCTAAACATTTCTTCATCTAAAAGTGTAATTGATTGGTGTAGTTTCTGCCATTAGGGTTATAGTAGGCTTCGTGTTCCTTGTTGTAGCCTCTTTCATTAGTCTCAGAGTACAGTGTTCCACAAGGACGAGGGGATGCCTAGGGAAATGCTTCCCCCGTCCCCCTTATGGGGAGACATGGGGAGACGCAAGGTGAAACATTTCCTTAGTGTGGGGGACCTATTTCCCTAAAAGGGGTGCTTCTGCCCCCCCACCTCAAAAGGGAGACACCTAAAAGCACCCCTCCTCAAGAAGAAATTCAAACAGAAGATCTTAACCATTAAATAAATCTTGGATGGAATTTAACTGATTATTTAAAAGAGAAAAAAAGTTGAAAATTGGCAGCGCAAGGATGAATTTATAAAAATAGAAAGTCTCAAGTATGACTTTCCAAAATAGTAAATCACCTTACATCAATTGGTAATCAAGAATTGTTGATGGAAAATCCCTTTTGATCATCAATCAATCCTAATAGTTCCATTTCGACTGAATCATCAATATTATTATTATTAATAAAAAGAAATTCAAGTCTCTCAATCATGAGACTCAATCATGTCAAATGTAGCTCCCCTCAATTAATCCATATTTTACTCTCTCTCTCTCTCTCTCTTAATGGATTCATTCCTCTCTCTCTTTAATGCTCTTACGCACCTCTTACACTCTCTTACACACTTTAATTACTCGTCACAAAAAGATTCCTCTTACACCTCTTTAATGCATAAGTTACACTTCTCTCCTAAATGCATAAGTTACACTCCTCTCCTTTATGACATAAGTTACACTCCTATTTTGGCATATGTAACTCCTCCCCAAAGCATGTGTATTGCTCCTCTACGTCAATAATTCATTGCCCCTCCTATGTGTATATATATATATATATATATATATATATACATGTCTCATATCATCTCACCTCACTTGCGCATTGTGAATTCGAACTTGAGAGAGTTGGAAAGGCTTGAAGAACATTGTGAGAGAGAGACACTGGGAGAGTAAGAGCGGATCTTGGAGAGCCAAAGTGATTCAGTGTTTGCATCAGCGACTGCTATCAGAGATATTCTTCATATTTGGGTGAACTTCTTCATTCTCTAATTTTACTTTGTATCTCTATTGAACAATTGTAACTTAATAGAAGAAGAATCTGGTCGAGTTTTCCCCTTGTTGGTTTTGCCTTGGTCATTGACCTAACTTCTCTGTGTCTCATTGAGTTATTGGTTGTCCTTCATTGTCCATATGGCTTATATCGTTTATGTTTTGTCTACAATTACTTAACTTATTTTGCAGCATAAAGAAGTTATGGATTTAAGGGATTGTAACAACACAGAACATCAAAATTTCAACATAGTATTAGAGCTTTGGTGAAGACAAACTTGAGAAGACAAGCTTCATTTGTAGCTCTCTTTCTGTTGGAATATCTCTTGTTGTCCGCTCTATTTGCAGCTCTCTTTCTATTGATTTATCTCTTGATATCCGCTCCATTGGCAACTATTTTTCTGTTGAAATATCTCGTGTTGTCATAATCTTATTGGTTTTGGTAATTTTGATATTAAAGTTTACTAACAATAGCGGTTGTAGGTAATAATCATGACTTTTGCAAAAGATGAAATGATAGTTTTCTAAATTAACCTCTTTTGCAGCGATCAAAGATGGATTATAACTAATATCATTGTAGACAATGAAGTCAATATGTATAAATATTGTTACATGCCTTCACTCTGGGATTAAGATTTGAAAATTTCTATAAAATCAATGGAATAAATATCCATGCACTAATTCATGATAAGTAATCATCAATATAAACTGTGGCACCAAAAGTTCACTCATCTTCATTATAAAGCATTTCCTCATGTGACAAAGATGGTTTCTGTAATCCCTGAGATTATAGTGGATCATGATGGAGTTGCCAAGTGGTGATCAAGAAGATGCATTTCTTCTGCCAATGACATATGACTTATGGACAGTGGTAACCTATAGAGGCCGGATCAAGAGGGAGCTAAGAACTTCCTTCAATCCCAAAGTATTTTCAAGTCTTATGTTGTTTCTTTGTGTCATTGTTCTTGTTTAGATTTATCTTTATAGATCATTGATTATTTTTCTTGCATGAGTATTTGAATGATTCTTTCACTAAATTCTTGATGAGAATGCAATCAAGAAAAACAAATCTTGAAGATCATCAGGGTGCAGAATAGTACAAGAAGAGTAAACTCCAAGAGAGTTGGTGCAAGGATAATAAAAGAGCCACTCACATATAGAAAATAAAGAAATACCTGCCTTATCGCTGGGTATACTTTCATTATGTTTAATTACTTTGTTACTAATGCTCTTGCTCTTGTTCTGGGATCAACAGGGACATTTGATGAATGTGAGAACCAAGTCCTTTGTATCAAAATTGAGGAAGGTGTCGAGCCATCCCATGACATGAGTGGACATGAAGTGGACAAGAGCTCAAGACTTATGCAAGGAAGTTGGAATTAGGAAAGAGACCACGGTACTATATAACCTAGAACAGAATGGGCACTTAAGGATCTTTGATTACCTTGTCTATTTTCATGTGCCAAAGGAAAAGAGTAACAAGATGGAAGTTTTAGGTAAGAAAGGTATGATTGTTGATTATTGTGAAAATTCTAAAGCTTATAGAATATATGTACCTGGACAAAGAAATATAGAGTTTAGCAAAGATATAACATTTGATAAATATGAAGCTCTTTGAAAAGCCGTAGACACTCCTGCTAATGTTGAAAGATAGCATGATGACTTGGATGCACAAGAAGATCCCAAGCCTGAGCTTGATCTTGGTGATGAACCCATGGTTCCCATGGACTCCTTGGATCCTTCTCCATGTACTAGAAAAAGATGATTATGGTTTCGTGACACTTTACAAGATGTTGATAGACATGCTGCTCCCAGAGGAACCTTCAGAGAAAGCAAGAAACCATGTCGATTCCAAGGATATGTTGTAGTGATGAGCAACATTATTCAATTTGAACCATGCACTTTTGAAGAAGTTGTGAAGGCATTGTTATCGCTCAAACTAGCAGGGGGGTCCTAGAGGGGCATTTGCTAGGTCAAGAGCAACAATGAAGCTAAAGCCCACTGTCATCACAGCGAAAGCTCCCTACTCTTTATGGACTTTCACCGATGGGAGAAGACTGGATACACAGAGAACCACTTATAAAGGATAGATCAAGTGATCTTGAGGATCCTTTCCTAAGGGACGCTCAAGAATGGGACTTGCTTGCTTCTTAAGCAAGGTGCAAAGTTTTCTAGCATAAGGGGAAGAGGATTTAAGGGCTAGGTTCAAGGAGTGTGAATTGTAGAGGAGCTTCCAAAACCCTAAAATCATTGTTAAACTTGGTTTCCCAAGTGGTTTTTGAAGAATTTAATTTTCAAAAGTATGGGACCACATGAGACCAAGTGGACTCAGCTTAGGTCAAGGGAAAGGAATTTAGCAACCAATCATATGCTTGACCTAATTAGTGAGGGGAAAGGGATCAAGGAATGAATTTTCAATGAAAGGCAATGCAAGGATCACAGTGAAGTTTCTAGCCTAAGGGAAACCAAGGACAAGAATTGGTCTTCGAACTAGGGCTCACGATATCTCAAGATCCCACCGTTGGAATCTCATGAAATTTGGGGGCTTCTTGAGGACACACCAGCGCAATTGTGGACCAAAAATCGAAGTATTTGGATGGCTAGATCGTGAGATAATTGATGCACTAGGCGACCTATGTAGGCTAGGCCTAGAAAAAGAGGGGAAGGTGAAAGAAATAAGCTTTAAAGTGATCACCAGAGGAGGACCAATGCTTTGTCCTTTGGGAGAGATAGAGTCATGGAAGATTTAGAGTTTGGATTGATTTCCACTTGTCAAGGAGGCCTAAAAGACAATTTCATTGGGCATTAGGGCTTAATGGAAGTAGCTTCAAGGTCATTTATACTTCGTCCAATGATATTTGGTGACTTGTCAAAACAAGGATGTCTCTAGAAACATTCATTCATTCAAACATGGCCCAATCATGATGCAACACTATTTAGAGATTTAATTTCCACAATTTCGTTCCAAGAAAAACAACAAATTAACCCTAGAATAGCGAAAATCCCAATATCATGAATGCAACAAAATAAAGAATCAAAATAGTTTTAAGTTTTAACATAATACTTACATGTAAGAAGAATATATCCAATCACCAATATATGCCAATCATAGAAGCTCCAAGACAAAGAAAAATAACCAAACATCGAAATTCATCCAAAAAGTCTCATCCTCAAAAGATAGCGAAAATCTCACAAGAAGATATGATCCAATGCAAGTGATGATAAGAAAATGAACTCATCTCACTTGTATTTATACACTAATTAGGAGTTTGAATTAGTCCATTAGGCCTACATAAGCCCCAAAAATCAAATAATGTGCTAATAACTTAACTTTTGGTGACAAGCCCACCAAACTAGCTCATAAATGAAATAATAAGCCTCTTAATAGGTCAAATGATAAATAATACATGTCGTAGGGCCCTCCAAGAGGCTCGATGACGTTCATAGGTGCCATAATGAAGCATAGGACCCTCAAAAGTGATGGGCAAGGGGTTGGCCCCTTGTTCTCCAAACAATAAACCTTTGGTGCTCCCAGTGGATGTGGGGGCAGAATAATAACTTCATGGGTCTCCAAATGAGTCTAAGATACTTGTAGATCATCTGTAAGGGATCCAATGATGGTGTAGGTGATGCCACATCATCCTACAAGTCTTGGATCAACTACCAAGTGCATGGTACATCTGAGGGGCTAGTTGGGCAAAGGTGAACCAAGTGCATCTTCTTTCTCCAATAGGTGAATCTCGAGCAATCTTTGAACATTCCCGAGGATCCATGGAGTGATGTCTATTGTTGTGGAGGCCCATGGCTCTCAACACACACCCTACATGTGCCAATGTAACCCTCTAGAGGGCTAGGACCCTGTATAGGGAGACCAAACCCAAGATGGAGACCCCCTGCAATCCTGCGTAAGATCCAATGTGTCTCCTAGCCTTCCGGTACAACAAGTCATCAAGGAAATCGAGTAAAAGAAATTACAAACCATGGACCACAAGTGGGGACTTCAATATGGCCTACCCTTCCATAATTGGCTTTGGCATGTGCTAATGTCTCCAAACTCCAAATGGGGTTAACCAAGTATCCTATTAGGTGGTTTCTACTTCTAAAGGGGATAATATGTTTAAGGTACATCCTTCAAAAGGTGGTGGTATGTGATAAAGAGGTGACTGGATTAGGGAATGAGAAGGGGCAGCCATGGACCACATGTTGGGGTGCAAGGGTAGCTAATAAAAGGGAAGCCCACACTTGGGTATATAATGTATAAGATTTTTCCACCCTTCTTTATATGTCTTTTGCCTTTTCATGATTTTTCTTTAATTAACTGCTCGGGGCTCAAAGAGTAAGAGCATGATGTGTGAAATATAGCAATGGATACCCCCTTTTAAGGTAGGGCGGTTCATTGCCCACCAGGGGTTGGGACAATCATGGGTTCCCATATGATGAACGAGGTTCATAGAACCTGTAGGAACCAAGGTGATAGCCATGATGATGGGGTAGAGCTCATGTATTGGATTTTTCCCACGTGCTAAATGTGTTTGTCACAGCCATCTTTTGCATTTTGTGGTACATTTTCTTGTTGAATGTGACCAATTATGCTTTTACTTTTCTTTTTAGCTGCATTAACCTCTGAGGCATCATTCAAGGCCTGACCCAAGGTGTGGGAAGGGGAAGCGGAGAACTAGCCCTCTGTGAACCCAGTGGAGGAATGTTAACCCAAGCGAGAGAAATGATGAATGGGGTAATAATGAGTGGAAAGGGGGTAATATATGCGGGTGAGGGAGCGAGACCACGCAACCAAAATCAAGGTTTCTTATGAAATACCATCCATAAAGCCAGATGGTCAGTAAAAGAGATCCCACGGGACTAGAATTCAAGGTTAATATCCAAAAGGGGTCTAGGGGACAAGAGCACAGACCTAGCCCATTATTTCCGTTGAATCCCCCCATTAATCCAGCCCAGAAGTGTCCATGATAAGCAAACTACAATACTCAATTACCAAATGACAAGGCATACCTTTAGGTTCAAGAGGCCCCCATTCAAACATATGATCATGGCAAATGGGTGAGGGACCTCATGGTTGGCTCAGGTGGTGGAGAAATGGCACAATGAGCTAGTTGGTGGCTGCAAGGGGTTGTTGGCTGTCGGTTGAGGACCATCTTGCAGAAAAAAATTCTCCTAGGGATATCATCCATAAAATGGTGGGTAACATCTGGCTCCAACTAAGACGTGATCTCTTGGAGAAGTGGACGAAGCTACTCAAACGGGAGGTCACGAGAATTCCAGCAATCTCTTGGTCACCGTAGACCTGTTACCTGCACATAAAATAGATGAAGAACATGGGGCAGCATGTTTTTGCGGCGTCTCATGATTGCATATGCTTAATGTTAGGCGACAAAATCAACAGAAAAATAAAGTATGCAATTTTAGTTTAGATGCATCTACTTTACCATGATAAATATCATATGATGTTAGTTCTAATGCGAAAATCAATGTACAATGCATCGTACCCTAACATGCACATGGTACAAAACTAATACTAAGTGTAATCATAAAGCCAGTGCAACCAACATATCATCAAATCTATATAGATATGTCGGCCTATATGATTACTCATGTAGTAAATGCCAAAGCGAATGTGGACAGAATCACATGGATGATAAGGCCAATGGGAGGTAGGAAAATAAAATGCCCACACATGGATGATCACGTGAGAAGAGGAAAGAAAAGGATGTAATCTAGTCCATGAGATCCTCTCTTCTAGCCAAAATAAGAGATGTCAATAATTAGGCTCATAAACTTTTGATAGACAACAACCTCGGGCATATTATTTCCATTATGGTCCTTATCATTTATGTCATATTTTATGGCCTCTATAGGATTACGATCAGTAGTCAAGTGAGACTGATGAGATGGAATAACATAAGTAGGTTGCCCATGATGATCATACTGAAAAGGGGGGATTATAAATTGATCATGATCTTGAGGGTGTGTCAAAGGAGATAAAGTATAGTCAATGAGGGGTTCTTCCTTGACACCATACTCAAAAGGTGGAAAGGGCTCATGGTCACTCGGGATCATTTGAAACAGGGCGAGGGAATCACTTGTGGAAGACTTGAATTGATGAAAAAAAGGATAAAGCAAAGGGGAGGGTGAAGTATTATATTCAACGGGTTTTTCCTCCTCAAAATCATCCTTTCCATGTAAAGGAAATAATGACCCTTATTCTTGAGGGTATCGATGGATATGTCATCATAAATAATGCTTGAGAGAAAGGGGAGACCACTCTCAACCTCATCTTCCTTGTCGATGTCATAAATGGGGGCACAATCAAATTGAGGACCAACAATTTCCCATTTCTCTTTTTCAATGTTGAAGTAATCTTCAATGTCATCTTCCAAGGGGCTAATGGGGTCACCTTCTTCAAGGTTCTCAAAGGAGATTCATTGAGAGTAATATCCTTGGGAAAGGTAAGGTTAGTCTCAACTTCACTTTCCATGGACTCATCCTTCCCAACACGTGTTCCCAAAATCATTCTTTTCATCATGTGGACCCAAGGAAGACTCATTTTCTCATTCATCACTTATATTTTCAAGGTCTTGATGATGCTCGATGAAGCCTTCCTCTTGAATGCTCAATGCAGGGCATACTTGAAAATGCCTATGAAAGCCATCAACGAACTCCTCAATAGATGAGATGCTCCTAGGTTCATGATTTTGCAACCATGAGTTATGACCATATAGAGAACTAAAGAATAACAACATAAGGACATCCAGGTGGACCACTTTCTCCTTTGAAGTATGTGCATTAAATCTGTCCACATGGTCAATTACGGAGTTTGGGTCACCATCAAACTGAGTACCCCACATACCATCCTTCCAGTGACATGATTGGGGTGCCTAGGGATGCTAGTGATGTCCAAAGAGGGAAAATCATCAAAGAAAAACACCCTACTTTGGGTATACATGTAAATTTTGTTGGAGTCACTAGGGTGACTTTAAAGATGCCTAGAAAAATGATTGCTTCACCCTATAAGCATCGACCTTATAGTTCAATGAAGAACTAGGGCTTCATTCTTCCAATGGAGTCGCCAATAATGATATGTCAATGTGTCGTATGGGGAACAAAACACACGTTTCGTGTCCCCGGCAACAGTGCCAAAATCTTACCGCTCAAACTAGAAGGGGGGTCCTAGAGGGGCACTTGTTAGGTCAAGAGCAACAATGAAGCTAAAGCCCACTATCACCACAGCTAAAGATTCCTACTTTTTACAGACTTTCTCCAATGGGAGGAGATCCAATACATAGAGAACCACTTATAAAGGATAGATCAACTAATATGGGTGTGAAGTGTCTTAGGTACCCTCTCCTAGGTGAGGCTCAAGAATGGGACTTGCTTACTTCTTAAGCAAGGTACAAAGCTTCCTAGGATAAGAGGATGAGGATTTAAGGGCTAGGTTCAAGGAGTGTGAATTGTAGAGGAGCTTCCAAAACCCTAAAATCCTTGTTAAACTTGGTTTCCCAAGTGGTTTTTGAAGAATTGACTTTTCAAAATTATGGGACCATGTGGACCTAAGTTAGGTCAAGGGAAATGAATTTAGGTGTGTTGCACGGGTTCGCGAACCTAGGGGTGGGGTTCTCGAACCCGTCTTGGGTTCCCGTCCCCACGTTTCGGGTGCTAGAACGGGTACCTCTAAGACGAACCCAACAGAACCCAGTTCTTCTTGTAAGAACCCAGTACTTTGCAAACTTGAAATGGGTTTTTTTCATGCATCGAGTGCGGTGAACCCCGAAAAAGGGTGCTTGGTGGGTTCGCCTAAGGCAAGGGGGGCAATCAAAATTTGATTTTTTATTTAATGAAAAACCACAAAACCTTACTCGAATGTCATTTTGACATTTTATTGGCGGCTTGACATTTTGTTCATTCTCACTTTGCATTTTGCTCGCCGCTCGAATTGCAACTCGATTTGCAGAGCAGATGATGCCCATTTTTGCAGCAGTGAGAACAAGTGACAGGTCCAAACGGCATCCATGTTTGCACAAGAGACAAGTACAGAGTCCAGACAGAAGCACAATAAGAGACCCGAACGTCAGCGAGTTTGTGACCAGCGGTGTTTGGGTGCAGGACTGCAGGTATTTCTTTCACTATAAAACAATGACTCCACATGTGAAACTTAAATAATAAAACTGCTCTTCCACTTGTAGAAATTTCTCATTTCCCACCCCGGTTTTCAGTTTCACCTTATTTCTCCCATATAGTTAAATGCCCTTTCCCATATCCATACATTCAACAACTGAAAAAATAAATTTTTGCTGAAAACACAAATTCTGGAAATTTTACAGAATGCTGGAAAATGCAGAAATAAAGAACAAAAAAAAAAATCAGCAGGTACAAAAAGTCATTTAACACATTTGAACACAGTGATTTTTGATCAATGTGACCCTGGAAAAACCCCTTACAACTTTTGGGGAAAACCAATTCGAGAGCTCTTTTTTATTTCCGAGAATGCCTTTTTACAGTGAGAAATATTCAACAAAAAATCAGCAAGCAAATTTACAACTTATCTTTTTTCTCGTGCCCCACAGCAAACTGGAAATTACAGCGAACAGGACAACAATAAATGTTGTACGGCCTCCTCGATTTTCGTGCCCACTTTCAGCCTTAAATGTTGTTGTACGTCCTGCATTAAATGTGTTGTACGGACTGCAATAAATGCGTTGTACGAACCTCGATTTGCGTGCAGAAAAAATAGCAAACTGCTCCTCGATTTCTGTGCAAACCAGCTATACAGATTTCTAGAAAATCGTGCCAAAATCAGCCTTTCACTGTGTGCTGAATCAGTTGTACAAATCTGCTCAACTGCTACCTTGGAATGTGTGCCAAGCTGTTGTCTCCTTCTCCTCCTTGTCCAGAAATCTCCCTTGCTCTCTTGCTCTCCTTCTCTCAATCTGCTCATGAAAGAAGAATGACCTCTTGCCTCCTTTTCCTCCTTTACATCTAATCCTAAGTGACTTTTGGGTAACTTCTAAATCCAATGGGCTGAAATAGAATTTGAGATCTAGGGCTGAGATTAAATGCTTCATTTAAATCTACACTTTTTATTTGTTAACTCACCCACTTTAATAAAAGACCCCACTTAGTCATTTATTTTTCCAAAGTCCACTTTTCCTTTCTAATTTTACATTAACTTTATTAAAGTCACTTTAAAATTAGGCTTTAGTAACTTTATCACTTAAAGTCACTTTTAAATTAGATTTAACTTTATAAAAACTATAAAGTTACTTTAGGAGAAAAATTAAATTCTTTTGGACATTTTTCCCTAGACCAAAGATCAAATCCTTAGGGAACCACCTGTCCACCGGTACCAAATTTCAACACTCCCTCTTACCGAGGAAGGTGTTCCTCACCACACCCATCTTGTCTCTGAAATAGACATGCTTGCCCCGTGGGAAGGCTTTGGTAAGAATATTTGCAACCTGCTCATCAGTGGGAATGTACTCAAGCTTCACAGCTCCCTTCTGAACATAGTCTCTGATGAAATGATATTTGATCCCGAGATGCTTTGACCTGTCATGAAATACTGGATTCTCCGTGAGTTTAATGCAACTTTGATTATCACAGTAAATCACTGAAGGTCTCAATGGCTGACCAAATAAGCCAAACAATATCTTGCGAAGCCAAATGGCCTCACAACTAGCTAGACTGGTTGCCATATACTCTGCTTCCGCTGAACTCAATGCTACTGACTGTTGCTTCCGGCTGAACCATGACACTACTGTTGAACCCAACCCAAAACAGCACCCTGAAGTGCTTTTCCTATCAGAAGCACAACTTGCCCAATCAGAATCAGTATAACCTACCAACCTCAGTCCATCCCCCTGCCTGTAGTCCAGACCACAATCCACTGTCCCCTGCAAGTACCGCAAATGTGTTTTGCAGCCACCCAGTGAACCTTCCTAGGCTCACACATAAATTGACTCATCGTGTTAACTGCAAAACAAATATCTGGTCTAGCGTTGACCAAACACATCAAGGAACCAATCAGCTGCCTGTACAATGTGGGATCCACTAACTCGGAATCCGAAGCATGAAGCTTCTTCCAGTTGGTAATCATCGGTGTCGACATGGGTCTACAATCCTCCATGTGAAATCTGCCAAGGATGTTCACAATATACTTCCCCTGCCCCAAGAAGAAATGCCCTTCCTCCTGCCATACCTCCAAACCCAAAAAGTAATGCATCAATCCGATGTCCCTCATCTCAAACTCCGTCGCAAGATCTCTCTTGCAGTGCTCTATGAGTCTCTCTGCACCTGTAATGACCAAGTCATCCACATACAGCACCAGAATAAGAGGCTCCTCACCTATCACAATAAAGTAAAGTTTCGGATCTGCCTCACTCTTTGTGAAACCCATCCCCTGCAAGTATGTATCTATCCTGGAGTACCAAGCTCTGGGAGCTTGCTTCAGGCCATTAAGGGCCTTCTTCAGTCTGCACACATGGGACTCCTTCCCATGCACCTCAAAGCCCTGTGGCTGCTCAATGTACACCTCCTCCTGTATGAAGCCATTGAGAAATGCAGTCTTCACATCCATCTGGTGGATCTTCCAACCCATCTCTGCTGCTATCGATATAATGGAGCGGATCGAAGTATATCGAGCCACGGGAGCGAAGGTCTCCTCATAATCAACTCCCTCTACCTGGGAGAACCCTCTAGCCACAAACCTCGCTTTGAATTTCTCAATGTTGCCATCTGCAGCATGCTTTACCTTGTAAAGCCATCTGGAAGTAACCACGGATTTGCCCTCAGGCCTCGGCACCACCTCCCAAACATCATTCTTCATGATAGAAGAATACTCCTGCATGGCCTCTCTCCAGACCTGTTGGCTAGCTACCTCCTCATAGCTAGAAGGCTCAAAGTCAAGGATGCTGGTAGCCATTACCATATAGCTACAAAACCTCTCAGGTGGTCTACTCTTTCTGACCGGCCTCTTCAGCTCAGCAATAGATGTGGCATCTCTCAAGGTGTCCTGAAGCCACTTGGGCTTCCTCTTCCCTGAGTATGCTTCTCCCATGGGAGAATGAAACCCCTCCTCCTCATCACCATCAGTAGCCTGAACTCCTGACTGCCTGTTTGCTGTCCTCCTGCCTCCACCTAAACCTGTAGAAGCTGAGGTACCGTGTGAACTGTCCATTAGTGGACTCCCTAGTGAACTGCTCAGTGAACTGCTCGGAGCACCACCCCTCTGGCTCAGCAAGCCACTGCTCACGGACGGACCTGACATCCTCATAGATGTACCTCCTGATCCTCCTGATCCCTGCCCACTGGATCCCTGCGACTGACCCAACTGCTGCTGAGGGTCTGGCTGATCCAGATACTCTAACTCTCGTGACCTCCTAAAAGCCCTGCCCTCCTTGAACTTCACATCCCGCCTAACAACAACTCTCCTCTGTGCAGAAATGTAAATCCGAAAGGCCTTTGAGGTCTCACTGTAGCCCACAAAGATACCCTTCTCTACGGTGGGCTCTAGTTTGGTCCTCTTCTCCTTGGGTATGTAGGAATATGTAATGCACCCAAAGATACGAAGATGACCAATATCAGGCTTCTTCCCAGAGAAAGCCTCCCCCGAAGTCATGTGCCCCAAGGCACGATGCGGATTCATGTTCTGCAAGTAAACAGCTGTGTTGCAGGCCTCTACGCACAAGAACAATGGCAACCCCTGATCATGTAACATGGCTTTGGCAGCCCCTACGATGGATCTGTTCTTCCTCTCCGCAACTCCGTTTTGCTGGGGGTTGTAAGGAACAGTGAACTCCCTCCTAATGCCTGCCTCCGCACAATAATCAACTAACTCTCCAAGGGTGTACTCTTCCCCATTGTCCGACCCCAAGGACTTAATCTTCCGACCTGTCTGTGTCTCCACAAGAGCTCTAAACTCCTGAAACCGCTTGAAGACCTCACTCTTGGTCTTCAAGAAATAAATCCAGGTCCTCCTGGAGTGATCATCAATGAATAACACATAATACTCATATCCACTCAAGGAAACATGAGACATCCGACCGCTCACATCAGAATGTATCAAATCAAGTATCCCAGTCGCTCTGCTGTCACTGCTGGGAAAAGGAGATTTGGCAAACTTGCCCATAGCGCATCCTCTACAAGTATCAAAGTGATCAGTACTGAAATCTGGCATACCTGTAGTGATCTCCCGCAAGGTCCTCAAGGCTACATGATACATATGTCCCATCCCACGGTGCCAAATCTCACACTGCTCAGAACTGCTAGCTCTGCTGTCGGTACTACTACTCAATGCCAAAAGGGGCTGGAATGCAAACTTGTACACCTTTGCATGGCGTACACCTATCACTCTAGCTGACTCGGCTGGAGCGCCCCTGGGATACATCAACACCTGTCCTCCCCTGAACAGTACCTCATATCCTCTGTCCTCCAAAGCTGAGACAGATATGAGGTTCTTCCTCATCCCTGGCACATAAAGAACCTCTGTCACTTTCAAGGGAGGTTTGGACTTCCTCTGAAATGTCAGTGTCCCCACCCCGACTGCTCTAATAACTCTGTCATCACCGAGTACTACCTCAATATCAGTGCCACTCTCTGAAAGCTCCGAGAAGTACTCACGGACTCCTGTCATATGACGTGAAGCCCCACTGTCTACATACCAGATACCTGTAGATGCTCCGCTAATCGAGGGAAAAGCCTGCTCCCTTTGAACCTGTATGGCAGGTGATCCTGCACTAGAGGACTCACACATAGTGAATGCAAACTCCCGGTTAAAACGACCTGCAAAGTCCTCAATCTCTGCTGATGCTGCCAAACTCTGGTCCTTCCCCTTCTTCTTCTTCTTCTCCGGACACACAACTGCATAGTGTCCCATCTTTTGACAATTCCAACACTTCACCTTGGAATAGTCCTTCTGTGTGTTTACCTGTTTACCTTTACCTTTGCCTTTGCCCCCACCACTGCTTGTGGAAGCCTGCTTCTTCCCTTTGCCTTTCTTGCCTCCTGTCATCAGTGCTACATCCTCATCCTGCTCAACTGGCTTGGCTGCCCCAAGCTGACCTTTCCTGATCTTTGTCTGAATACAATCATCCCAAAACCTCTCCCATGTGGGAATGGTCTCACGTGCACAAACCCCATCAGCAAAGTTCATCCATGAATGGGGGAGGCCATTTACCGCAATCCGCACCAACTCAGTGGGTGGAATGGCCTCTCCAATCGCTACCAACGCATCTCTCACATTAGTAATCTTAGTGAGATATCCAGCTGCACTATCATTGCCCATCTTAATGTTTTTCAGTTTCTCCTTTAGAACCATTTTCCAGTTCTCATTGGTACTCTGGTAGAGATTGGACAATGATGTCCACATCTCATAGGCATTGCTCTTTCCTCTCACATGAGGAATGCAATGGTCTTTGATTCCGTCTAGAATCAGCCTCTTTCCCTTGTTGTTCTTTTTATTATAAGCAGCCAACTGAGTAGCATCAGTAGGCACAACAACAGGGGTCTGTGTGGTATGCACCATGATATCCCAGACTTCTGCCTCCTCAAAAATACTCTGCATTCTCTCCTTCCAAACGCTGTAATTTGTATGCCCATCCAACCTATCCTCCACCCTCAATCCCAATGACATCCTGTTGTCCTAAACTGAAAAATAGCACTGTAGTAAAAATAAAACTTGTTGTTTATGAAAAATCAGCTTGCTGGAATTTTCTGAGTGAAAAATCAGCAGCTGTAATTTTTCTCTTTTGCTGTCCCAAACTGCCCTTCAGCACTCAACCTCTGATACCATGTTAAAATTTTTGTTTTCCCACCCCGGTTTTCAGTTTCTCCTTATTTCTCCCATGTAGTTAAATGCCATTTCCCATAACCATACATTCAACAATGCTGACAAAAAAAAATTGCTGAAAACACAAATTGAAAATTTACAGAATGCTGGAAATTGCATAAATAAAAATCAGCAGTAATAAACAGCCAGTAAAACACATTAAAACACTGATATTTTTGGTCAACGTGACCCTGGAAAAACCCCCTACAACTCTTGGGGAAAACCAGTTTGAGAGCTCTTCTTTATTTCTGAAAAAAAAAACCCTTTTTACAGTAAGAAAATTTCAGCAAAAATTACAGCAAAATAATTTTTCCAGCAAGCAAACTTATCTATTTTCAGCCCAACAGACCACCTAGAAACTTTGATGTACGTGCAGTACGGACCGTACGGATTTACGGGCATACGGACTGTACGGACAGACCTCGACTTTTGTGCCGAAAATCAGTTCCTCGATATTCGTGCCCAAAAATCAGTTTTTCTCAGTTTTTAGCAAAAAAATCAGCTTTTTCTGCTAGTTCTTGCTGTTGTTCTGCTTCTGCTGTTCTGATTTTGCTTAAGAGCTGCCTGGTATGTGTGCCAAACTATTGCCTCTTTCTCCTTCTTGTCCAGAAATCTCCCTTGCTCTCTTGCTCTCCTTCTCCCAATCTGCTCATGAAAGAATGAATGATATTTTCCTCATTTTCCTCCTTTAACACAACCCCAAATGACTTTTGGGTGATCTCTAAATCCAATGGCTGAAATAGATTTAGATCAATGGCTGAGATTAAATGCACATTTAAATCTCACTTTCTATTTTTTAATTCACCCACTTTAATAAAGACCCACTTAGTCATTTATTTCCAAAGTCACTTTTCCTTTCTAATTTTTCATTGACTTTATAAAAGTCACTTTAAAATTAGACTTAGTAACTTTATCACTTAAAGTCACTTTTAAATTAGATTTTAACTTTATAAAAATTATAAAGTCACTTTAGGAGAAAAATTAAAATCTTTTGGACACTTTTCCCTAGGCCAAAGATCAAAGCCTAAGGGAACCACCTGTCCTCCGGTACCAAATTTCAACACACATCGAGCATCAAAATCAAGTTCTCCAACTTTTAAAGGATAACGCCACTTCGGTGCAAAATAAAACAAAACAACCGGTAGATCAACATTGTAACGAAAAATGTTTTGATTGGGTATTTTTACTGCTACATCTCAAGCAAACTATTTATGAGAAGGAAATCTTGGCAATACTACATGCACTAAAAAAATGGCAACCATACCAAATGGGAAGATTCTTCAAGGATGAGGATGTGGAAGCAATGCTTTGTGCTATTTCTATTATCCAACCAGATTGGATAAATGAAGCAAGGGATGAATGGAAAAAGGACAAAGAAGTAAGGCCACTTATTCAAAAGTTACAGAAGGTCCCAATTCAAACAATATTGCCAGAAGTTGAAGAGAAAGGAAAAATCATATTGGAACCTGGAGTAATCACATAAATAAGAACCCGACGGCTACGAAATCGATCAATTTCAAAGTATCTCATCAGGTGGAAGAACTTACCAGCTGAAAATTCCACATAGGAGGACAAGAATTTTATATAGAAGCATCAAGAACTACTCAAGCGTTGAGGACAACGCTTTTTGAAGGAGAGGGGCATGTTAGGCCCCTGTACTACTAGTGTAACCCCTTATTGTTATTAGTACAACCCACTTATTATATTGATGTACCTATGTAGTGCCCATATTGTTACTCTTGTGCCCCATAGAAGCCCACTATTGTTATTATTGTGCCCTTACGTTATTATTGTTATGTCGGCTCTGGTTATGTTATGACCCCTTAGACTCCTATATATAGAAAGGAGGTCTTTTCATTTGTATCATCCAAGAATTTTTATTTTATGTAATGTAAAGGAGGTTGTCCCCTCGAAGAGGCTGAATTCTAAGGTGTTGATCTATCTTTTCTATCTTTTTCTTGAGCTGGTTTCATAACATCATATATTGCTTCAAGGAATGAACATAAATGTGGATCATTGGATAAAATAGATGGGTGATATAACATGTATAAAGAAGGGTTTTATGGAGGTATATTCCTATGAAGTGAACAGCAGAAGTAGACCTAAGTTATAGTGAGTATCCATTATAGAGTGGGATGCTAGGAAGTGCCCTATGTCTATGTAATTTGAGGAGAAAATTACAAGTGTGAGGGTAGTGTATCTGAAGCCCTAGATCAGTCGTGGATTGGACTATCGGTGGGTAGTTTTGGAGGCCCTAGGATCAACATTTTGGAGTAGCTATAAGGTTGAAAAGTGTGTATAGCAAGGCCTTATGATGGTGATCTTGGAGTAGCTAAGACATTGTGTGAATGCAATTGAGTTATGTTCCAAGTTGTGAATAGTGATTCCCATATGCAGTATGTAGTGGATATAAGCCCTAAGTTTTTTCACCTTTGGAGCAACAATGAGATAGATAGTGGGCATATCTAGAAGACCTCATGTACGATGACCCTTGGAGAAGCAAAGGGAATGTTAGGAGGTAGATTTGCTGGAGCTCTAGTTCAGGTATTTGGAGTGGAAAATCACTAATAAGAGGCATATTTGAAATACAAATGGGTCGAAATTTAGTCATCTTGGAGCAGCCAAGTATGGTTTATAGTGGCAGGATGTATAGCTGGAGATGAAGGTTGTAGTGATCATCTTATGGGGAGAGAAAGTACCCACTATATTTGCTCAAGGTACATGGACTAAAAGTGTTGAGTGTGTGCACGATCATCAAGTAGTTCAAGTATATTTTGTTCAGTACAAAATGGTGATCATATGTGTTGACATCAATCCCTAGTTGTGTCCTTGTATCAGGGCTCTATGTAAGGGCCCTAAACCCCGATACGGGAGCCCTAAGAGTGTTGTATTAAATTATGTAATATAACATGTAGTGGGTCACTGGTTGATTCACTGATGTATGTTATTTCGTTTTGAAAAGTAGTAGTTTTGTGGTGTTTCAGGGTGTTTGTGATCGTGATTTTAGACTCCAATCGTCGTGGAAAAATCAACATTGTCCATGATTCTTGTCCTAACTCGACACCACTAAGCATGCTCCTTTCTTTCTCCATCAGTGTCTTTTTCATTCTTTCTACAACTCCATTTTTTGAGGTGTGTATGGAGTAGTATTATACCTTGCTATATCACACTTCTTACAAAATTCTTCAAATTCAATGCCATAGAATTTTCCACCATTACATGTGCTCATCACCTTATTTTCTTCTCTGTCTGATTTTCAACAAGAGATTTAAATTCTTTGAACTTGTTATTACTGGGGAAATAAATCCATGTATTCCTCGAGAAGTCATTTATAAATGATACATAGTATATAGATTTACCTAGTGATGGAACCGACAGGTCCAAACAAATCATTATCCACCAACTGAATATTCCCTATGACCTCATAAAACCAGAGGAGAATATTATCTAATTCATCTTCACGTATAAATAACGTTCATAAAAATTAAAATATAAAAATAAATTAGACATGCCTTCTATCATACCATTACTTTGTAGTACTTGAAGGCCTTTGTCTTCAATATTTCCCAGCCTTTTATGCCACAATATAGTATTTTCTCTAGAAGATGTAGGAGTTTTTCGTTCTTCTACTCCACTCTTAAGAACAATGGAATTATTTCACCCATCACTAACAATGATTCCCAACAAATTATACAAACTTCTAATTGTAAATCCCCTCAGTAATATCATTTCTCCTCAAACCATCATTTAGGTATCCTTTTCAAACATTTTTTTTACACCTACATCACTCATATTGCTTAAAAAATCAATTTTTTGGCTAATCCTAAAATATTAAGAACACTAAGGAGTATTATATTTCTTTCACCCATTAGATTCAACTTGAATTTTTCTCGTTCGATGATTCTAGTTATCAAGCCATCTCCTAAGAAAACATCACCACCATCGAATCGTTCATACTCGTAAAATCACTCCCTGAGAGGATTGATATCCACCAATTAAATATTCCCTATGACCTCATAGAACTAGAGGAGAATATTTCCTGATTCTTCTTCCCATATAAACAAAGTTCATAGAAATCAAAATATAGAGAGAAATTAGACATGCCTTCTACCATGTCATTACTTTGTAGTACTTGAAGGCCTTTGTTTTCAATATTTCCCAGTCTTTAATGCCACAATATAGTATTTTCTCTAGAAGATGTAGGAGTTTTTCATTCTTCTACTCCACTCTTAGGAACAATGGAACTATTTCACCCATCACTAATAGTGCTTCCCAACAATTTATACAAATTTCTAATCGGAAATCCCCTCAGTAATATCATTGCTCCTCAAACCATCATGTAGGTATCCTTTTCAAACATTGTTTTTACACCTACATCACTCATATTGCTTAAAAAATCAATTTTTTGGATAATCCTAAGATATTAAGAACACTAAGGAGTATTATATTTCTTTCACCCATTAGCTTCATCTTGAATTTTTCTCGTTTGATGATTCTAGCTATCAAGCCATCTCCTAAGAAAACATCACCACCATTGAATCGTTCATACTCGTAAAATCACTCCCTGAGAGGATTGATATGAAAGAATGCACCTATGTTGAATAGTAATGCCTCATGGTCTACATGTGTACTTAAAGAATCCAAGTACACATCCCCTCCATTTGAGGTGGCTTTTACTTCTGCAGAAGGAGCATATTCAGATCCCTTCCCTTTCTTAGTGATTTTAGATCTATAATATTTCTTGCGATGCCCTTCTTTTGCACATCTCCAAGATACCTTTATGAACTTTATTGGAGATTTAGATCTTCCTCTATATATAGATCCCCCACTTAAGGACTTACTTTTATTTCTATTATGGTAGCATCCTCTTACATACAAGGCATCTTTGTTCTAGATTTCCATTTTTTTTCAATCTCATTATGGGACAATATATCATGATTATGCCATCAGCTTGAATGATGTACATTTGAAAGATTGTTGGAAATTGTTAACTGGGGTTCAAGGGATAAATATGGCAGAAGAAAGTGAATATCTCTCTATAATTGGGCAAGCTTCATTTCAGCTTACAAATACTTCACATCAAAAGCTTAAACAGCCTGTTCTAAAAGACTGTGTAACTGTTGGCTTATCCAATGCCCAAGTTGAAGGTGTCTTGTATGATCCTGCTGAATTACCCGGAAATTGGTATTTCCAATACAAATCCATAGCTGATGAGAAAAAGCCTGAACTGAAAGTAAAACGAGTTTCTATTGATAATGGCCAAGTCAAACTGATTCCTCCAAGGCCAAAGGTGCCTAGTCCGGTCACCAGGCAAAAAAGATATGTGTTTCATATTACTCCAACTGATGTCCCTTCTAGCAGTCATGATTTACCTACTTTCCAAGAAGTCGGTCAGAATGAACCAGTATTATCCTATAATGAATTGTACATACCAAAGTCCAAACCTTTTTTACCCATTGTAAATAAGATGCATCGCATAGGATATTTCCCTCCTGTTGAAGAATGGCAATATGCCAATCGAAGATATGTAAATGGTGGCAAGTGGCCTCCTCGTACAAAATTTTGTACCACTTCTTCATCTTCTCGGAAACCAACCACTCGTGCAGATTGTGCTCCACTGATAGAACATAATGCACAAAATCCAAATGATCTTGATCAGACATATCAGATAGGCAATTATTTAACTACATGGTGTGCCGATGCAGAAGAAGTTTTAGATGATTTGGGAAGTCAAAGTGAATTAATTCTGGCAAATCTCAAACTTCTACATGATGAGCAAACAATTGATCAGCAGCGCAGAGAAGAGAAAGAAAGAAGAAGAACAGAGAAAAAGAAGAAAGAATCGCAGCCTCCAAAGTTTTCTAGAACTATGGAAATCCCTCAGAAATGGGAAACTAGTGATTCTCAAGAAGAAATAGCTGAGTCTAGCAACAGCCAAATGAGTCTTAAAAGAGAAAAGCCAAAGTCAACTTTAGTTTTCAAAAACAAAAATGAATTGGCTACTTTTGAAAATGCTGCTACTTTATTTCCATCATTCATAATGCCCTCCCTGCAGAAAGCTAACAAGCATAAAGAACCAAAATATCCAAGACTCGAAGAAGATTTATTTGCCGCTAATTCATCTGGGTATTTTTTGGATCTAGATAAATCTAAAATTCCAGCTGAATCAATCAGAATATGGATTGGTGCTTTATACCAGATGCAAGTAGTGTCTAAATTGGATAATTTTTCAATATTCTTGCTAGCAGAAAAACGAATGGCAAGTATTGTGTGGGATTGGTGGTTCTCAGCTTCAATTGAAGAAAGACAGAATGTTGCAGCATTGGGACTCGCTACGTTAGAAGTTTTGTTGCTTACTCAATTTGTTCCTGAACCTACTGATGAACGAAAGCAAATAATTACTGATCTAACTAGGATGGAGTTGAAAGATCTAAAAGATCTAGATCAGTTTGGGTCAGAATACATGGCTAAAGTCTTTAAAGCAAAAATGAATAATGACCCTACTCAAAAGATTGCTCTCTTATCAAAATTACCTGGAAATTTAGGAGACATGATAATGAAAGATATTGAAGTTCAAAATAAAAAGATTGAACAAATCTAATGGATAGATCTCCTATTCAGGTGTCAAGAAAAAGTTAAGTATTTATGTTGGCAAAAACAGGTTCATAATGTTTCTCCAAATCTGAATGTGTGTTGCTCTGTATTACCCTGGACTCCCTTCAGAAAAAGAAAAACTAAGAAATATGGTAAATACAGACCAAAAAGAGTTGCTAATCCAAGAAGACCATTCAGAAAATTTAGATATGTAAAAAAGAGGAAACAGCCAAAAAGAGATAATGCTTGCTTTATCTGTAAGCAAGAAGGACATTTTGCTAGAAAATGCCCCAAGAGTTCCTCTAATAAACTGAAAGCCTGTTTTGAGATCGATGAATTTCAAGACAATTGGTCAGTAGTAGACTCAAATGATGAAGTATCTGATGTATATATTTTGACTGATGCTTCATTATCTGATACTGAATCTCTTGATGAAATCAGCCAAAAGATGAATATTTGTTCTTCCGGTTTTGAAAGTGAACCCAGTGAATGGGAAGAAGAACATCATTATAGTGATGAAACTGACACAGAAGAATATTCCGATGATACTTCTATTGAAACTGTTTCTATAGCAGACCTAACGGACTCACTTCCCAGTTTGAATTCCTTGCCTCCACAAACACCTGTGAGTTCTTTGTGTCCATATCCTAAAATAGTTGTGTCATCATCATCACTTCTTGTAAATAGTACGACTCTAGATGAAGAAAATGCTTTTCTGAAAAAGATAGTCAAATCCAGTAATCTATTGTACATTCCAGTTGAAGTTCAAGTCCGTGGTGAATGGATCAGTGTTGATTCTTTTATTGATACTGGTGGTTCTAATAATCTTGCACGCCCATCTCTTTTTAAGGGTTTATGGAAACCTTTGCAGCATATTCTTGTTTCCGAAACTATTGGTGGATCAGTTAACCTTACCCACTATGTAGATAACATTTCTTTGAAACTTGGGGGGGTTACTATCAAAATCTCTGCTATTCAGCATTATGATGCATCTACAAGTCTATTTTTAGGCATGCCATTTATTAATTCAGTACTGCCTGTAACAATAAGTGAAGATAAAATCATCTGCAATGTTAAGAAGAAAGTAGTAGCTGTTTCAAGGCTAACAATGGCAAACTCAGAAGCCAGAAAAGAGCAGAGTCAAAAGAAGGTAGGTTCTAAGAAAGTAAAGAATGAGTCTCATGATTGGAAAGAAGTATTAATGATGTATGAGGCTAAATCACAACCTACTCAAAAAGCCAATAGAGATCCCAATTGGTCTGTTGAACAAACCAGTCTACATGAAGAATTGTTAAAATGTTGTTCAAACAACCCTCAGGCATTCTGGACTACAGAAAGTCCACAACAAGAAATAAAGACACTGCATGATAATGGGGTAACTGGTAAATTGATACCATGCACCCCTGTTGAAGAAAGAGAAATGAGAAAGTAGATTCAAGAATTTCTAGATCTTCAGTTGATTGAAAGAAGTGAATCTCATTACTCCTGTTCTGCATTTCTTGTCAGAAATCATTCAGAAATTGTTCGTGGTTTCTTTCAGTGGAAAGTTGTTCCTTTCGGATTGAAGAATGCTCCTTCCTTCTTTCAAAGAAGAATGGATCATATCTTCAGTAAATATGATTTCATTGTAGTATATATTGATGATATTCTTATACATAGCTCAAATTTAGAATCTCACTTGAAACATTTGCAGATTTTTCTTGAAGAGGCAAAGGCACACGGTCTTGTTTTATCTGAAAAGAAAATGATACTCTTTCAAGAAAATATTGATTTTCTTGGAATTCATATCAGCAATGGGAAAATTGAGATGCAGCCTCATGTTTTGACAAAGTTGTCTGAATTTCCTGATAAATTGGCAGATAAACACATGATTCAGATATTTATAGGGATTTTGAATTATGTACATAAATATATCCCAAATCTCTCAGAAAAAACCTCTCCAATCCGACAGTATATTAATGGTGGCTGGTCAGAGGGAGCTACTAACGCAGTTAAGTTACTGAAGGAAGAATGCCAGAATCTGCCTGCATTAAAACCGCCAGGTAATGGATTTCTAATTTTACAGACAGATGCTTCAGATAATTTTTGGGCAGCTACACTTCTTGAAAGAATAGGAGAAGGAAAAGAAATTGAAGAAGTTCTTTGTGCATACGCCTCGGGAGAATTTCAAAAACATCAAAAAGGTTATTTTCCTGTAGAGAAAGAAACCCTTGCTATTTTCAATGAAATCCAGAAATTTGAAATTTATTTGGCTCCTGCAAAATTCTTAATCCGTACTGATTCCATGAATTTTAAATACTTCCTGAATGCAAAGATTTCAAAATAGTTAGCTCGTGGAAGATTGTTAGCTTGGCAAATGTGGTTTCAGATGTATGAATTTGATGTGGAATGGATCCCAGGAAACTCTAATTTTTTGGCATATACTCTAACAAGAGAAATGAATAAGGCTCATGTACATAAACAGAGTATGTTCGAAATTTCAGGTAAATCTGCCTCTGATGATAATTTTGAAACTTTTGTACAGCGTTTCAAAATTTTAGAATTTCTCTTATTAGATGTTGCTGAACAAATAAAGAAGGTGATTGGTTTACAATTAAGAAGAAATCAATGGATTCAAAAGTGTCAGGCTTGGCAGCATAAAAATGTTGGTATTTTTCTTAATCTTGATGAAGAACTAGTAAAGGTTTATCCTCTGCCGAATCTAAAGGTGAAGGTTTATTTCAAACTTCTTGATAATACTTGGGATAATCACTTTACAGATGCAATGATACAAGTTTTCATAATCTTGAACTATTATCAAATAATTGGTGGAATAGATTTTTCAGTTGTTGTATATGCCTGTGCAAAAATGCTGGATCTTGAAGAAATTAATATGCACCAAGGAGTTCAAAAAATTTTAAAATCCTTAAGGATTCCTGATCTATTTGAAGAACTTGATGTCGCTTTCCTACAACAGCCTGATGAAAATTTTGTATCTACAGATTCTTTTCCACAGTTTGAATTGTTTCAGCCTTTTGCAGATTGGGAGATAAGGAATGGTAAATGTCAAAAGAAGGTTCAAATTCGAGCATCCCAGTGCATAGTGAGAACTCTTCAGTATGTCAGAACTTTTACAGAACCTTGGGATTATCAGAGTATGGAATTCCGTAATCCGATAGAACCTAATCCATTTGCACAAATGTATGGATCGGATAGTATTCTAGAATCCACACTGGCAGAAAATCCAGAACAGATAAAAAAGATTTCTATGTGGCTTCAAGAATTCCATTCATTAAAATTACCAGATAAAATCTCAATGATTAAAACTTTAGAGCCAATGCAAGGAAAACACAGAGTGTTACGATTAATCATCAATCAAAAGGCCCTAATAACAATCAGTGTCTCATCAGCAAGTTGGACAAAAGATTCTGTATGTCTCATAAATCTACTTTTATCAAACCGAGTATGTTCATCAATGGTTTTTGAAATAGGCTGGCAAGATCAAGAACACGTCAGTCATCAGTGCAAATTATGGTTGCAAACAGCAATCGAACAGTCAGTGAGCATGTTTCAAATTTTTAAATGGAATCTTTTAGATGGGGTTGAACTGGCAGTACAATCTTTGCCAGATTTTAGAAAAAGTAAAAAAGATTCTTTTCTTGGAATTGAAATTGATCCCTTTGCATATGTGGACAGATGGAATAAAGATGATTATCTCTTCCCATCAAAGAGCCTACGAAAAACATCAGATTCGATAAAGTTTTCATATGACACAGGACAAAGTTCACATGCGCCACAGAAAGAAGCATCTTCAACAGCAATTTATGACCCTAAAGGAAAAGCAAAAGTAAAGGAAGAAAAAGAAACCGTGTTTGTTGATGTTTATCAAGATGCCCAAGTACAAAATGATCCCACATGGGAAAAAGAATATTTATCGTGGCTTACATCCTCATGGAAACATCCACAAGATAGACTGTCAGAATTGACATATTCGTGGAAAAGAGAACGCACTCCTTCAGAATCAGATTGTGAATTCGATTATGATACTGACTAAAAGTATCAGCACTCAGATAGTGCGCTTGTATCTTTTGTATTATTGATTTGCATTATTGTACTCGAGAATATTTGAGCAGACACCGTCATGACTGATTAATGTCAAACAAGGACCCTCAATTATTCTCATAAGTTTGTATAAATAGATGTGTTGTAGATAGTTTAGGCATCGTGAGTTTTGAGTGTGAGTGTGTATTTTGTATTCTGAACTCTCAAAGATCAGAGGCTAGACAAGCTCTTGACTTGAGGCTATCTATGGTTTGTAATCTTATTTTGAATTAATATTGAAGCCTGCTGGGCCGCCAGTCTGAGGACTGTTTGTTCCAAGACCATCTAAGTTGGTGAGATTGTAAGGCGTGTTGGAGAAGCGAAAGGGAGTCGCACAAGGATGAGACTATTTATTCAAACTTTACAGTAGTTGCTTTGCTACCTATGGCAACAACTAGACTATCTCACAAGTTTGGTAGAGAACACAACAAATTGATTCACTTAAATATAATATCAACTAACCACAATATTAAAGTGTTTAAATGCTCTATCACTAAGTCTCCATCCTTCATGCTCATGTTATATAGCTTCTTCCTAAAGAACAATGTGTTCATTAGGGACTAAGACTGAAACAAAGCCCCTAACTTGTCCCACAAACCCCTTATTGTAACTTCCCTCAAAACATTCAGTAATATTAAATTGGTGTAGTACCTGAAATCACAATGATCCACTGATCTTTGTCCACCAACAAATCTTCCATTTTGATATTTTATAGCTCCACCACATCTGCCCAAAATTCCTATCCTAACCTGGCACCACTGAGCATGCTTCTTTCCCTTTCCATCAACATCTTGTTCATTCTTTCTGCAACTCCATTTTGCTCAGGTGTGTATGGAGTAGTCTTCTGTCATGCCATGCCACACTTAAAAAATTCTTCAAATTCCTTACTGCAAAACTCTCCACTGTTGTCTAACCTCGACACCTTTATATTATTCTCTGTCTGGTTTTCCACCAGAGTCTTAAATTCTTTAAACTTGTCAAAGACTTCAAATTTCTTCTTAAGGAAATATATCCATGTATTCATTGAGAAGTCATCTATAAATGATACATAGTACATAGACTTACCCAGTGATAGAACCTTCGCAAGTCCAAACACATCACTGCGCACAGGCTCTAATATTTGTTTCGCCCTCTTACCACCAAAGGGGAAACTCACCCAATTCTGCTTCCCATATACACAATTTTCACAGAAACTAAAATCCACTCATACCTTCTACCATACCTTTACCATGAAGTATTTGGAGACCCTTCTCTCCAATATGTCCAAGCCTTTGATGCCACAGCATGGTCTTGTCTCCAGAGACCACTAGATTTTCTGCTCCAACTTTCAGAAACCACAGAATTGTTGCACCCATCAACAACAGTGCTACCTTGCAGCTTGTACAAAATTCCAATCCGAACTCCCCACATCAATACCAGTGCTCCCTGAACCATCTTGCAGGTATCCTTCTCGAACATTGTTTTTACACCTGCATCATCCAACTTGCTTACAGAAATCAGATTTCTGGCCAATGCAGGAATATGCAGAACACTCAGAAGTGTTCTAACCCTTCCACCTTGTAACTTCAACTTTAGTTTTCAATGACCAACTATTCTAGCCTTCCTATCATCCCCTAAGAAGACATCGCCACCATCATATTTCTCACACTCGTAGAACCACTCTCTATGGGGAGTAAAGTGAAAGGATGCACCTGAGTCAATCAACCATGTCTCATGATCTACATGTGTACTTAAAGAAGCCAAGTACACATCCCCACCTTCATCTGAGGTGGTTTTCGCCTCTGCAAACGGAGCATCATCAGATCCCTTTCCTTTGTCAGGAGCTTTAGATTTACAGTCCTTTTATAGTGCCCTTCCTTTCCACATTTCCAGAAAACCACCTTTACAGGTTTTCCTGGAGATTTAGATCTCCCACTTGATGACTTATTTTTGTTTTTGTTCTAGGATTGTCCTCATACAAACAAGGCATCACAGTTTTGGCTCTCCATATTTTTCCTTCTCGTCTCCTCCATCGGCGAGGATGAGAATATTTCATCTAACTGCAAGGAAGTTGCATTGCTACCCATTGCAATAACCAAACTGTCCCACAAATCTGGTAGAGAACACAACAAACTAATGCACTTATCTTCATCTGAAATTTTAATATCAACAGATAATAACTGACTTACCACAGTATTCAATGCATTCAGATGCTCTGTCACTGAGTATCCATCTTTCATCCTCAGGTTATACAGTTTTTTCCGTAGGAACAGATTATTCACGAGAGACTTAGATTGGTACAAAGTCCCTAACTTGTCCCACAAAGCCTTCATTGTAGCTTCCCCTGATACATTTAGCAATACTGAATTTGAGACACACAATCATATTATGCTCTTTGCCTTCGGATCCAACTTCTTCCATTCTTCATCGGACACTCTCGTTGGTTTAGTACATGGGTCTACCATGATCCAATGATCTTTATCCACCAACAGATCCTCCATCTTGAGTTTCCATAACTCAAAACTCTGACCATTAAATTTCTTGATCTCTATCTTTCCACTACTCGCCATCTTCTTTCACCACCAGGATCGATCCCGCAAATCTCCCACTAAACAGGGTCTACCACAGGCCTGAGCGTAACTCCTCAGCAAAAAAGGTGCCCCTTGAAGCCAAAACAGCTCCGCTACCAAATGTAGGTTTTAACCCCGTACAGAAATTACCTACATACGAATTCTAAAACACAGAAAATAAACAATACGAGAGCATAACACATAAAACACATATACACAAAGATTTTCCCCTGGATCCCAAAATTGGGACTACCAGATTGATTTTTCATTATGTTCCTTTCAATGTTACAATACAAATTTATACATGTCGAAGCATCCAATACCATGGACCGAAAACCATCACGTCCAAAACCATGGACAGAAAACCATCGCGTCCAAAACCATGTGCCAAAATCATGCACAAAACCATACATAGGTCTGCCCAACCTAATATAGGGTCCAAAAAAAGAATATAACACAACCCAACAAAGTTTTTGGTATATCTAACTTGTAAGTTGTTAGATATATTGTTGGTGTTATAGTGGCAACCAGTAGGCTTAATCCTAGGTTTAACCTAGATTACCCCCAACAAGTTACCAATTTTCACCATGAATAATATATATATATATAATATATATATATATATATATATATATAATATATATATATATATCCTTAACCGAAAACTACCAAACCATGGACAAAAACACCATGTTCCACAAAATTACTTTTAGCAAAAACTATGTGACAAAAGCGCCAAAAACGAATGCAAAAAGTCGCCCAAAAAAATTGGGGCACTTCCCTCAAACCCCTAGTGCACATCATGCATTTTACAACACATGGGTATATTTGGGCAAGTAATATAGCACATACCCAATAGTTTGAGACACCTCCACTCTTGCGGAAGCATAAGTGTTTGGTATATTCGACTTGCAAGCCATTGGCTATATTGTTTGTGTTATAGTGGAAACCAGTAGGTTTAATCCTAGGCTTCGCCCAAATTACCCCAAAAAGTTACCAATTCACCATGGTTAACATATCTATATATATAATATATATATATAATACCTCAACAATATGAGGTACATCTCTTTCAATCTAAATCCCTAGAACATGTTTTAAATCGATCAAGGAGAGTTGAAAGTAAAAATATGGCTACTATAAAAGTGGTCACTAACAACCACAGAGAACATCATGCTCCCTCTCCTAAACCAATAAGGTTGACGGTTGAACAAATGGATGAAAGAAGAGCAAAGGGACTATGTTTCAATTGTGACAAAAAGTACGATAAGGGGCATAAATATGATGAGAATAAATTATTCTACATAGATTTTGAAGAGGAAGAAGATCAAGAAATGGAACCTTCACAAAGTATAGTGCTAGAAGAGACTAGTCCCACATTATCTTTCCATGCATTGGTAGGCATCAATGCTCTACAAAAATTAAAGAAAGAAGGATATCAAAATGAAAAGGTAATATTGTTGATTGATTGAGGTAGCACCCATAAATTTATCAATTACAAATTGGCAAAACTTCTCAATTGCTTTGTATTTCTAGCACCAAAATTTCAAGTAATGATTGCAAATTGACGTACCATATTATTCAAGGAAATGCCATAGTGTTAATCTCAATATGGGGGGGTATTTGTTATATAGTCTCGTGATTTCAATATAAATGGGTGGTGTTGATGTTATATTATGGGTCCAGTGGTTACAATCACTGGAGTAGTGGCCCTTACTTTTCAAGATGTTTTCATGATGTTTTCCTCAAAAGGAAAGGAAATTGAGCTTAAAGGTATCCATGCAAAACCCTCTAAGCGATAAAATCTAATAGCATGACAAAATCACTTAAAAATGGACATCATGGTGTAATTACACAATTTTATACTTATATGTTCAAACATCTATATCCTTTGGTCCAATGGATCTCCAAAAAGTTATCAAAATCATTCCAAGGTATTTGGAGAGATGACTAAGGGTCTTCCACCTTCTTAAGATCATAACCATGTTATTCATTTGCAACATAGAAGTGTACCACTTAAAATTAGGCCTTATAGTTACCCATATGTACAAAAGAGTGAGATTGAGCATCTAATTCAAGAAATGTTAAAGGTTGGCATCATTCAACTTATCTAAAGTGATTTATCTTCACTAGTGGTGATGGTTACAAAAAAGGATGATTCATGGCATATGTCTCCATATTATAGACAACTCAACAAAATTACCATCAATGATAAGTTTCTTATTCTTCCATCCATCACAACACCCTTGAAAGGGACTATGAAGGATCAAGCAGTGGAGGACCAAAAAAGGCACCAAAAAGAGGTTCTCAAACTATTGAAAGAAAAATTAGCTATAAAATGGGATGAAATAACAAGCAAATCAACATTTCAAACAAAGGGAATTTGAAGTGGGGGATTGGGTATGTTTGATACTACAACCATAAAAACAATTGGCCCTCAAGCACCAAATAAAGGATAAGAAATTAGCTCCAAGGTATTGTGGCCCCTATAGGATTAGAAGTATGGCACAAATTGGAGTGTCCTCCATATTAAGGTGTATATCAAGCTTTACATGTTTCTTTCTTAAAGAAGGTAATTGGTGACAAGGTCCCACTAAAAACTATTTTACCAAATATTGATGAAGAAGGGAAAATCATAATACAACCAGAAAATTTCCTGGAAACAAATACTAAGTATTTGATAAATCAAGAAATTAATAAGTACATCAAATGGAAGAACTTATTAATGGAATAGGCAATATGGTAAGATGAGGTATTCATGAGAAAATACCACAATTAGTGAAATGTTGAGGACGACTCTTGCTTGAAGGGGAGGGGCATGTTAAGCCTTAAACAAGCCCCATGTTAACTCTAAAACCCTTTATTAAGCCTTAGATATTGATTTATTACATTTTTATTGCTATACTACTATAGGCCAAAACCTTCCATTGTACCATTTCATTATATGTATCCTTTGTATCCTACACACACCCCAAAGAAAAAACTAGTCTTAAGATCATCATATCTTGTCTTATATTGTATTCAATGTAAAATGGTGTTCCACCATTGAAGTGGATTATATTCATTGACTTCTTATCATTTTTAAGGTGCAAGGTTCATAATAGTATTATACCCTCATTCTAATATCTTATCTTGGTTCTTATTGAAAGACTTCATATGTGTTCAATCTTTCACATCATATCCATTTATCTTTTGAAGTGTTCCTCTATGGAGAATACACAACTAATACTTTATAGAGCTTTGAATATTTTTAGAATCATATTCTTTTATTATTTTTAACAAAGTGATTCCACTACCACCATTAAATTTTTCAAATATTTTTGATAGCAACACCATATTTAACATCATGTTTTCACTAATAACTCATATAACAAATAAATTATCTATAGCAATAATTACAAACATAACTCTAACAAATGACTTAATAATAGGTTTCCAATCAAAAGGCTCCAACTCATGAATCTCCTTAGAAATGATCTATAAATTCACAAACAATAGTACCCACTACTTTGTTGGCCATTCTTCTTTGAAAACGCAATCCGTAACTAGTGGACCTCTAGTACATGTTAGTGCTTAAGTCCTTCTTCCAACTATTTTTTAGATATTAATGGTATTGTAGATGAAAGTAAGTAGTTGAATTATCATGGGCCAATATAAAACATATATGGAAACTTGAACTACATCTAATTCCAAATCCACCAATATCTGAAGATCATTCCTCATTATTAATTGTTTCTAAGGTAATCGAAATATGCCAAGCTATTCCGTCCACACTTCATCATGCTTCTCAAAGTAAAAGACTCGTCATTACTCTTTTGAAGATATATACACAACACTTTAATAAGTTTTTGACATTAGCAACGAACACCTCTCTAACCCATTATGTTTGTTTGGGATTATAATAGTAGCCTTGTGTACCATCAACTTTCAAGCAAACTCTTGCAAGTTTTGGGTTCAAAAATGAGAACCTATAATGGATTTCCTATTTGAACCTCAAATCATCCTAGAATAATGTTGTCCTTGGTTTGAAAATAAGATTTCATAGTAATTTGATCTTACTATCAAAAAACAAGTGCCCAACCCCCACTTTATAAATCCAAATGAATAATGTGTATTTTATTGCAAGGGGAATGTGTATTTTATTGCAAGGGGAATACCATTTGGTTTAATAGAAGTTGGGGAAAAATTACTCCGAGCAGGAAAGAAATGATGTGACATAGGTGGCATTTATCTAGTTTTATGGCATGATCCATTTTAGTTATAATGTATTCTTGGCACTCACGTTCGCAATGTTGAATAAGAAAATAGACTATATGACTATTTTTATCATTGGACAATCATATTATAGTCATAAAAAATGGCATTAAATTGATATTTTGAACCGGAGTGTACAAAGCATGTACAATTTCAAACTTGTGTTCTCTTTAGCTCTTTCATGTTATATATTTTGTTCTCTTATTATTGTTATCATATGCACTTGCATAAGTTTGATGCCAAAATTAAATGGCCACTTGTATCAATGCCCCCATATAACCCTTTTAAAGATGAAGTTTAAAATTCAATCCATCGATGGATTTATAAATATATAAAATTTAAATTATTGGATTTGAAAATCATATTTTTATTTTGGATGTCAAGAGTTTTACATTTGCAATATTAAATATCAATAATGGATTTTCAATGTGGAGGACCAAAAGAGACCCAACACAAAGATGAAGCAAGTCTCTAGAGTAACAATGACCTTCCTTGTAGTCAAGTCCCACTAGCACAAACGGTTGAGGATGGGCCTCGTTAGCAAGGCGACCCAAGATCAAACCTCATGGGGAGTGGTTGTGTCATGTGCTAGGGGGAGGAGACATGCTAAAAAATACATTCAACTTAGGGTTGGTGTGGCCCAGGTTGTGTGCAATCCTCGGGTGACTTTGACGGATTAGATGCCCTTGGGTCACGGCTCCTCAAGCCACATGTCAAGACCGAAGGATCATAGACAACTTGACAAACAAACAAACAAAAACAATGACCTTCCTTGTAACTTTTATAATTTTGGTTTCAAAACTAAATGGCCACTTGTATCAAATCCCTCATGTAACTCTTTCAAGTTTAAAATTCAATCCATTGGTGGATTTCTAGATGTATAAATTTCAAACATTGGATTTGACAATCATAATTTTCTCTTGGATGTTAAGGGTTCTACATTTGAAATATTAAATATCAATCATGGATTTGCAATGTGGAGAGCCAAAAGATATCCAACACACGGATGAATCAAGTCTCTCAATTAAATGATGACCTTCCTTGAAGTATGCTCACTCGAGCATGAAGGAAAGATAGGTATCTATGTGAAAGATCTTACTTGTGAATTTTTCATCTCGTAAATCAAATGCATCTCAACCAATTGGAATTAAAACATTATAACCATTAAAAGTAATAAAAATGAGTCAAAGCATCAACAATTTAGGATTTCAAACATGCCCCACATTTACTATTCAATTAGCTAAGGGGAAGGAAACATTATAAAAATCGTAGGCTTCCCATCATAAACTAGGAATAGAAACTGACAAAAATTTAATGACTACAAGGTCAAGTTTCACAAGTATGCTATAATGCTATGTCTCGTAGAATATGAAAAATATATCGTCATCAATTACACTAAGGTATTACACCATTAGATATAGGACTTGACCTTGTTTTATAACCTAATCATGCATCAAAACCATGTATATTTTAGCCAAGTTTATCGGACCTTGTCTCCATATAGGGTCAACAGAAGACTATTCTAACCATTCATATAGAGTGCATGAATGCTTCTCTTTAATCATCACAGTCTCGAAAAGGAATGGTAGTGCATGTTCAATATGAGTACATTTCAAATGGAGAGCTAAAAATTAAGCTTACAATAGCTTCGAGGTCGCAAGACATTGGAGTTAAGGAGACTTTGACCATCCTACAACAATGTATGTTTTGATTGTGTTTTGATTGCATATGAAAATCAACATGAAAAAATATATATGTTAAAGGATGTTCAGTTTACAATGTATCAAAGGTAGCAAATAAGAAATTAGGACCATAAACCCCAATCGTTATCAAATCTATCCTTGGGAAAACATTTCAATATATTTTGTTATGGATTGTTGAAGACTAGTTCTAAGCACAATTATAAGTTCCTTAGCTAATAAGTTAATCAATATGCCATTATTTATGGTAATGGGATGACGAAAATAAAAACACATTCATCAATGCATGGATACATGTTGAATAATCAACTTCATATCTAACATATTAAACATTAGCCATTATTAATCTACATTTTGACTTTGGAGAGTACTCAATTTAAGAGGGATGTGATCACTTCCTATCTACAAATAGATGGATTGTATAGGGTTTAAATTTGATGATAATTCCCTATTGTAAACTATACAATAATGTGGTTATTCCATTGCGCAGTTACCACAAGTCGAAAATACTACTACCAAAACCATAACCATGAAATTTTACTCAATTAATAATGAGTCTTATTATTAAAATGTAATATTAGAAGCATGTCATCCAAAATATTAAAATGGACTTCATGATATAACAAGAATATATGCAACAATAAAAAAATTGGACACCTTTTTTTGCAACAAAACTTTCGAATAAATCACATCGGGAATATTTGATACACCATTAACACATTGAAGACAATATTTACCTTGGGAATCATGAAGTGCAAATACCTAGCAACAAATTACAACTACACATTAAAAAAAAAATTATCCTCATATTAAATTTTATATATAAAAAGAAGATTCTCTCACTATAGAGTACAATAGACGTGTAAAATTCTGGCTTAGAAATGACCACAACTTTATGAGTTTTTAGCGACTCTTCAACTAGACATTTCATCAAACCGCTGGCATGCACATTATTGTAGATGTCTCTAAGTAGTTTTAGTTTCCCAACAATGGTTTTAGATGGATTGTTATTTATAAACACTAACCCTCCAAACCCAGCATACAGTAGCAAATAAATTATATAAAACTGAACAATATGATGCAGAGTGCGAAAGCACCTTCATTAAAAATATCGGTCCACAACAACCAGACATTTTTAATGAGTCTCCTCACTTTTTCTCTTTTATAAAATTCACTTTTGTCACCGTGTTACCCTTTTAACCTTTATAAAGTCACTTTATAATATTTTCACTTTATTAAGTGAAAGTGACTTTTCACTTACCTTGGAAATTTCCATTTTTCACACCTTAGACTTTTATAATGTTTCCTTAGGTGAATTAAATCCCCTTATTAAAAAATTTCCTACTTTAGCCCATGAGACCCATGTTAGGCTAGCGAACTTCGTCATAAGCGTCCTAAGTGGTCGGAGACATTACAGTGCTCCACTCCCAAGATCGCTTTCCCTTAGGAAATTTCAACTCGAGATGTTTGAGCACTTGCTAACCTTCCCAAGTAGAGTCTTCCACAGGTAAATCCTTCCACTTCACCAGGTACTCCTTCACTGTTCTACTCCTCAACTTCTTTGCCCTTACTCCAAGGAACCTCTTCACTGGGACCAAGATCAACTCTCATTCCTCGTCCAACAGTGAGAGTTTTGTGGAATTGACAACACGTTATCTTGAGGACTTTTTAAGGCATGATACATGAAATACATTATGAACCTTACATCCTTCCAAAAGATCGAGTTTATAGGCTAGTAAGTATTTCAACAAGTATTCCAACCTATGGAATCCATATGTCCTCATATGAAGTATGAGGTGGTTAACTACAATTAAGAAACTTTGACTGAAAACACCAGAGAACAAAATGTGTGAGGAAGGAAGAGATCGTGAGATATGCGACCCTAATGAACACGATCAACATCCAAAGACCAAGCAAATTTGAATAGGAAATCTCCCGGAAATATATGAAGACTCTGATGAAACTCTGAAAAAGATAAAGACCCTGGACAATGGATGCCTTTGGGAGATATGTCAACATGAATGCAAGATGTTGATACCTATAGGAAGATGTCATGATGAAGAGTCATCTAGTAAGGTACAATTTTATTTAATGTTATGTTTCGATTCCTTGAATAATCTTTGGATGAGTGCATGCAAGGCTACTGGAACAAGAGTTGTAAGTACAAGTACAACTGCCATTCATGTGGTGGATGGAAATTCCTGAAAGAAGCATGATGGGAAAGAAGTAGCTATATAACGAAGGTTCCAAATATGTATCAAGAAGGCCACTTTCCATGAAGAAAGGAATGACATGATGAACCGAGAAGGGAAGTCATTGATGGTTGATGCCCTAAAAGGAAGAAGCTCAACTAAACTCTATGACATCAAGGAAAGAAGTTGGTCAAGGAGTTGAAGGACCCACGAAGAAGTTGTTGATGAAAAGAAGAGTCCCTTGTTAAGAATGAGTTCTGACATGTCCCTGATCAAGAGGGAGCTTGAATTAGATCACCCCTGATTACAAAGGAGTGACCACTATTTTTTTCTATTTAATGTGTCATGCACTAGACCAGGACTAACAGTCGTAAGTATAAGTGAAGGCCGTGAATGGAAATGTAGACACATGATAGACACAACACCTTTGTCTTCACCCGGGAAGAAAGAATGAAGGGTTGGGTAATCATTTGGCATATGATACTCTTTGAGGATGTGTAGGGCATCCAAGATAAGAGTAGGCAAGAGAAACGATATTCTTTGAGAGTTGGGAACCCAAGATAAGAATAGTCCTAGAAGGTCATACTCAGTGAACACTCGGGTGGATACGTACCTTGAGAGACAATGATGATTACAGGAGAGATTCTCGAATGGGTGCAGGACAAATTCTTAGATGCGTGGAGGACACTAAGGTGCAGTCTCAGTGATAGTTACAGTGAAGTCCTTGCATATCTCTTTGTTGTCTCAACCTAGTCACAGGGTCACAAAAATAGTTTCCGCATTCATAAGGATCTCAATGAAATATATATATCATAGATAGTCATCACTATAATCATGCTATCAATCATGATCCTAATGAAGATGAAGATGTCGGTTATAATCCTAGTGAAGATAAGGTCATGATGCAGGTCTCAGTGCATTGGTGAAGACATGTTATAAAAGTCATGACGAAGACAAGCTAGAGATCTCGTTGACATGATGATAACCTTAGTAAGACTACAGCGATGATTTCGGTGTAGGCAAGGCTATGGTAAGACAATCGTGATCTCAGTGAGTCTAGGAGCAAACCTCATGGAGATCTTAGTAGTATGGTGAAGACCTCGGTGAAAGTGCAGCGATGATGTTGCAACAATAAAGATCTCAATAGTGCAGCAATAATGATGATCTCAGCAATGACAAGCGAGAAAAATGGTGTCTTGGTCTTGGAGTGGCATAGTAGGTCAAGTGTCAAGGTTTTGGTGTTCGTCAATTGGAATATCTATAAAAATAATTGCGTGTGGGTTTTCCTCTCCAAGAGGGGAAGGTTTTGACCCTAGCAAAATGCCAACTTCTTGAGTTATTGTCACTTTTTTTGTAGTAGTTTGATGAAGTAAACACGCACACTAATAATAAGAAGATCAAGCTAAGAAAAATTGTAGAAGGCACTTTACAATTGTTATCAAGTCTAGAAGAATCTTACTAATGCTAATTGCCCTAGATTCATCAACATTCTTATGTAAGAGGAGTGGGCTCTCGGTGGGTGTCTATCCTTCTATAAGTTATCCCTGTAAAATGGTTTTCCTTAGTCATGAATCCACTAACAAGTTTCCCTCAAACCACACAGTTGTCCAAGAACATGCTATGATACCATTGTAAAATTCCGCCTTAGAAATTACCACAAATTTATGAGTTTTTAGCAACTCTTCAACAAGACATTTCGTTAAGCAAATGGCATGCACATCACTGTGGGTGTCTTTGAGTAGTTTTAGTTTCCCAACAATGGTTTGTAATGGACTGCTATTTCTAAATATGGACTCTCCAATACCAACATACAATAGCAAATAAATTATATAAAATTAAACAATATGAATCAAAGTGTTAAAGCACTTGCTTTCGTTAAAAACATCAGTGAACAACACTCAAACAAAACAAGTTATAACAAGTAACTATAAGTAGATATTAATACAAGCATGGCTAGTACAAAGGCATCATCATCATATATCAGGTCAGCTTTACAGCCTTCAAATATGTTTGGAAAGTATAATGCAAATAGAGAGAGCACCTTGTATTTGTATGGGCAAATACATTGTCACAAGAGTGTCTAATATAGTCATTTCAGTTCCGCTGCAAGAGTAGACTAGACCAAGGTATCAGCGTTTATCTTCCCATGAATGATTCAGCCATATTAATGGAACTTCGACCCAATTAGAAGAAGGTATGACATTTACTAAGTTGCCTCTAGGCTGAAGGAAAAAGGCCCAATATGCTCCCTCAAAGTTTAAGCGTAGAGAATAGTAATACATCGTACATAGCCCAAGTAACATTCAACTCCAAGGAAAATGTCCCAACCAGAATTATAATGGGTTCAATCTCTCTTCAATCAATGGAGACTCGGTACTTCTTAATCCCAAAATCTAAGCTCTTAGTTTAGCAAAGCTTAATCTCAAATGAAATGTAAAATATCAGCCAAAGGAAAAAGGGATAACTCAACCCACAGTATTGAAAGCAACTCGATCTCTAAGAGAAGGATTTTGACCCTCTAATACCACAGAGCATATGATCTTCTTGCTTCAAGAAACTAAACCATGAACCGTTGTATTTCAACCCACTATGATCACTGATAAATGTTGGTCCAAATTTATCTGTTTTTCCAGTTTTTTCCTCCTTTGAATCCCAATGGTGAAATATGAGTGATTTCACTCCTTGAACCAGTTAGAGTATATAGTTTCAACATTAAAACCAATTAAGTGACTAACATTTCCAAACCTTAAGTTTAACCTTAAAAAAACTCTCCAAGAGTTCGTTTTCAAAAACACAAATGCACAAATTGAAAAAGTCTCTTCATTTTTTCTCTTTTATAAACTTTTATAAAGTCACTTTATAAAGTGAAAAAAGATTTTTCATTTGCCTAGGAAATGTCTCATTTTCACCCTTAGGACTTTTATAATGTTTCCTTAGGCAAATCAAGTCGTCTTATTAAAAAATTCCCTACTTTAGCCTATGGAAACATTACAACATTTAAGCAATACATTACAGTGAAGTCTTCAATATTTATTATACTTCAATATCCCTTTTATAATGTTTCCTTAGGCAAATCAAGTCGTCTTATTAAAAAATTCCCTGCTTTAGCCTATGGAAACATTACAACATTTAAGCAATACATTACAATGAAGTCTTCAATATTTATTATATGGAAACATTACAACATTTAAGCAATACATTACAGTGAAGTCTTCAATATTTATTATACTTCAATATCCCACGCCCTTGCATCACAATGGGAATAAAATCCCTTCCTTTCCTTTCCAATATGTTCTTAACATGTCCTAATAGTTGTATAGGATTAATGTTTGGACACTACTTGGAAGTCCACGTGACTAACATCACGAGTAATTAATACTAAAGCAACACCCACATGGTATTTCAAAGCACAAGACAACTTGTCAAGGTGGCATAACTCTCATAAAGGCTCAATAAGGTTATTTGAACCATTTGAAAATTCTCGAGAAGTAAAACAAATGAGGGATTGCAAACTTCCTTTACGAAATCTTAATCCAACAAAATGGTCACCCCCAACAAGATCCAAAAGTTTCAAGGACCCAAATCACCAAATTCAAATATGCCCCTATGATGGCCTCTTTGATTTTTCAAGCATGCCAAAGTGGATAAGAAATTATATAATGACCATTTTGGATAATATATGGAGGGCATGACCATAACATCCCATTACATAATATAAAGAAGAGCAATGAAGGTCAATCATGGAGTTGGTCAAAAGTTACTATATACAAACAAGTTCTGCTTGTATATAGTATCTTTTGAGCCTAATCATTATGGAATATTTATAATTCTGAAGAATGGCAAAACCATTTTTGTTTCAACTTCACTTCTATATGAAGGAATGCATTATATTGCAAACACATCAATTGAAGGTTTTTACAACATCATCAACTGTTATTAAATCCTATATCTTTAAGACTCAAATACACATTCATACCATAAGGTCAGAAGCCCAATACATAAATCAATCTAATGATGAACAAGTCTCAAATTCCAATTACAAATTCAAATCATAATCTCCATGTATCATTTTCTTAGTGAAATTCTAATGTATTTATTCAATAAAGCTTTTATTAAGAAAACACAATCTACATTTCTAGTTGCTCTGAGAAAAGAATCGTTATTTATTGCAGTTTCTCTAATCTTTTATATAAACTCGATGCATAACCTCCACAGAAGGATCAACTAATAGCTAAAGCAGCGTTAAATATCCCAGAATCTTCACTGACATTAAATCTCCAACCACTCTTGCTAGGCACTAATATAACCTAAACCAATGGTTTCTGACCTAACAGTACACGTGGTTCTGCAGATTGGGCGTTGCTACGTTAAGTTTCTGACTAAATAACAACTTTGAAAGGTGGTGCACAGAATTTTGTCACTACCAAAAGATAACTCAAAACAATTTTTGCAAACAGTTGATGTTTTGCAAATAGTAAAGTGTTGCAACTATCCAATTTCTTTTACTATTTCCAGTTTTTAAGATTGACAATGTTTGTGCTAGTTTCTGAACACTTTCAAGCCCAAATTTATAACCGAGATGTTTTTTTATAATTTCCAATATTTCCTCCATATTTAGGATAGGTTAATTTCTTGATGATACAGACCCACAACAATATTTGCAACATTGGACTAAATAAATATTAGTTATATTGTTCCTACCATGCTCAGCCTTTAACTGACCCAATGCATAAATCTGCACTAACCTATCCAATTTTAGAATCGCAACCTACGAACTGCCTTGAAAAGCAAATAAACAACAAATCAACTAAAAGTTTAAAGATTTTCTATAAGATATAAAGTTAATTTTTTAACCAGAGCTAGACGACGAAAAACAAGTCATACACACTGAAAATTCGGTGATGACCCTTGGTGCCACTTATTCCACCATATGGTAAATTACTTGTGTAATCTGAAGTGAGAAATTAGAAGCAACACTAAGAAAAATACTTGCTTATCTTCTTGCAAACTTTTTTGCAGGAGTACAATCAAAGCTTCATGAAATTGCAAAGAGAAATTTTCGTTTGCAAATTATTATATGTGAAATAGCCAATGAACTGGGATCACTCACCAATGTCTCTCAACGTAAAACAGCCAATGAAACGACTCCAAATGCCACATGAACTAAAATGTCCAGGAAAAATGACACAGGGCTCATGTGAACCACAAGAAGTTACGGTGCAAAATAAACTACACAATTGCTTTACCGCAAGAACATTACGAACCTCGATCCTTCCGCTAAAAAGAAAATTAAAAATCAATCAAAATCATATGCCAATAAGTAAATGCCACCTGAACTAAATTTGAGTTCAGATGAAAAAGCACAAGAACTTATGATGCCATATAAAAAAACACAAACCAAAAAGGTGTGATGCATAATTACATAACTACCGAATCTAAAGCTCACATCTCTGCAAAAGACAAACAACATCAAAAAGGAAAAGCCTCGGCTACAAACAACTTCGATTCATATCGCAATAAGCGTTTCCCTGTTCCCAATGAGCACTATAAGAAACAACCATGTGGGTGATACGAGAATCAACTATGCTCAAGGATATGCCTCTTCTCAAATAGCATTAACAGGAAATATGTCAGTAACAGTGTAAATCACAAAACGTCAGTTGGGTGTAATGTTACAATCGCAAGGGCATTTGACAAATCTGTATCACCACATAAACAACAATATAAAAGATCATAACAAATTAAATTATGTCAACCAATTTTCAATAGAAAATAGCTAGTAGACAACCTATAACTTAGGTTTAACTGCATTTCTGATGCTGTTTTAAGTTTAACTGTATTTCTGATGCTGTTTAAGTTTAACTGCATTTCTGATGCTATTCCACCACACAACCTCTAACTCAATCGTCATCTTAAGGCCTGAAGCAACTTAACAGAGCTCAATGAAATACCAAATTAATTTCAGGTCAACTGTGTTTTTTGCCCCATTCAGCTAACAAGAGCACAGTTCAAATTCACAACTTACATTTCACAAACTGTTTTAACAGGTCAACTGGCTGGAACAAAGTACCAGGCCAAGCACGACTAAATAATTCTAGTTTATATCAAATTTCAACTCAAACCAGGGTAATCCTTCATGGTCATGAGATTGAAATAATAGCTATAATAATCTAATTTTGACCTCAACTTCAGTTAACCTTCTAGGGGACATGATGCATAATCAAACAAGAGGAATAATAACTATTAAGTAAAGAAATCTAATGGATGTCAGTAAAATACCCAGTTAATATGGAAAAAAAGCCATGACCACCACTAGAACTAAAATATATGCATCGGTAGCGAATGGTGAACGTCAATAGGTATCACCATCCACCAACTGTATAGGCGGCATATGTCAGCCACCAATTAGAGAAGTACCATCAACAATTGAAGTGCTAAATTATTAGACATGCAATTCAACAAAAGACAACTATTGGATTTATCACCAGCGTCAATCTGGCACTCTGCATCCTAGATTAAAAAATAAGAATGTCCATCAATGGTGTAAAAATTGAAATAATGGAAAGAAAGTAAATGTTTCCCTTGAATATTTCTCATCATTGGATTAAGTAGACCTTTACTTTAAGATAAGTAAATTTGTTTTGCATTCTAGTTTCCATTTGCCACATTTCTTAATGATAAGTTAAACTACATCAAAGATCAATGTCATATCATAGGGGTACTGTGGCATGATAAAACCAGTTAAAATCACCATTGATTTTTTACTGACTAAAATATTAAACAATGCACATGTCTCAATACAAATATCATCAATTTGCATGGGAAATAATATAAAAATAATCACAATAATTAACTCAAAAACATTACCAACTAATAATTAGAATCATTTCAACAATTGAGACTTAAAAAAGAGACCTTGAAATCTGTCTTACTGACAATTTTACAAACATTCGTGACAGAGTTTCCAGAATGAATAATTTATCTAACCAATCCATAACAGACGATTCTAGATATCGAACTGAACCCTTAGAAGCACAGTTTTGTGTACTGCTTGTTATTTAGTATTATAACGCACAAGCTAAACATCAACATACTAACTTGACACAAAATGCTTTACATTGGGTGTTCTCCCAAGATCATTAATTGAAATCTTTGAATAATTAACAATTCACCCAACCATCAATTGTAAAAAACTTGGCAATAAGCCTCTCAATCAAATATCACAATTTATCTATTGCAGTATTCTCATTGCTCGCCTATCCTAAGCTCTAAATTGATCCTGAATTATCCCTTTACCTTACAGGCTGCTGATTATAGTGATTTTTCTCTTTTTTCTTGGCAGCAGCAAGCTTAGCAGCTCTGGCAGCAGCCTCTATAGCAGCTGCTTTAGCTGCAGCGTCAAGTTCTTTGCTCGACTTCTTCTTTTTGAAAGAAGCAATCTTTTTTATTCGCTCCTTAGGATCAATAGGGATTGCATTTTGATCTTCTTCTTCCTCTTTCTTAGAATTGTCGTCCTCAACTGGTTGTTCATTTTCTCCGTCTTTCACTTTATTCTCACCATCCTTTGGATTGATATCTTCATCTTTTTGTTCCTTGAAAGACTTTTCCTTCTTTGCTTTCCGTCTTTTTGAACTTTTACTCTCTATAAGAGCAGCTGCTCCTTCACCATTTACATCTCCATTAGGTGTTTCTGGTTTAGCCTCTTCATCAAATCCTGCAAATGCATTTACTTCAATCATAAGACCAAACAATGTCAAATTCTCAATTGATATGGAACACAGCCACATGGGCAAAAACATTGTTCAAGGTAGATGTTTTCTGAACAGAATCTGATCAACAGAAAAGTTTACAATAAACAAAAGACCACACCGCAACCATTTAACTACATCTGCTCAAACAAATTATTACAAAGAACCTGTAATACTGACTTTTTGATAAATCAAAACCTACAATACTGAGACTGAAGAAGCTCTACTCAAACACCAACCCGTGTTTCATAGAATCTAAAGACAGCATAAAATATGAGAAATAGTGTTTCATAAATTATTCTGAGCTGTGAAAGTAGCACCACACACAAGAAGGTAAACAAGAGAGTGTGATCCGAGAAATTGCTTCACTTAGAGGTAGCAAATACCTAAATGAGAAAGTTCTTCCTCAAATCGGTAAAGGCAATAACCAACAGGTGGGCCTTGGCCCATGTGCACTTGAAACTTTGAAAGCATTTGCTTAAATGTCATCTTAGTTAACCACATTATAATTGCAAGACGCAACAGACCATAATTGGATGACAGCTTGAGGTGAGAAGAAGATGCTGCTGCCCATCATGAGACTTGTCCAAATGGCAAAACATTGTGTGTGCCATAAATGCCCACTAGTTTGCACTCTTTCTTCATTAAGTCATTCATCAAAACTTCATTTCTTATTGATAGAGGTTGCATCAAAGCATACAAACGTTGTATGCTATTCGTAAGTTCAGCATCAAAATGAAGCTACTAGTGTGTGAAACAAGGTGGCCTGAGCAGAACAGCTCGGTAGACAGAATATCGGAGTCGTCCCAATGTGGAGAATCATAAAAATTTTATGGTCACCTATATCTAAAAAGCCAACATGGCATCAGAGAAATCATTAATAAACGCAAGTTTAGATTGGAAGAATAAATAAAATATAAGTTATTTAAGAAGTTGAAGCCAGCATCGATCTTTGAAATATGATTTTGAAGATAAATCGACAGCAGCAGCTTAAAGTGTCATAACAGATATTATTTGAGCCTGCCAAAAACTTCTTAACATACAAAGATGAAACCAAAACCTGGCACCAAAAACCACATCCGAGTTTCCCAAGGAGAGCACCAAAACCTGTTCAAAACACCATCAAGAATAGCACTGAAAACTGTCACAAGGGCACAAGTGTAAGAATCACATCGACCCATACAAAGATTGTAACACACACAAGCATCAAGCAGATTATGGTCAGATCTCAGACACATGCTATGGCACGCAAAACAAATATCGCCATTTGAGGAGAGCTGCACAGAGACAGTAAATTGCTAAGCAAAGAATAAGCATAAGAAGAAATGATGGCCAATAGTCACCAAGCAGACCCACAAAGAACATCTGGAGCAGTTAAACATTTGCATAGAAGCCATTGTAGCAATTGCCAGTCCAGACCAAAAGCATTTCCAGCAGACATAAGTGCCAGATTTGAAGATGTGAAAGGGAGATTAAACCCTAAAATATAATATAAAGGTCCAAACAGAAGGCTTTTTGAATTCTTTAAATTTTGAGAGAAATTTTGAGAGAGTTATTTTCTGTTTTTATTTTACTGAAAAGGAGGGGGGCAGATCTTAAAAACAATAATGGTCATAATTTCCACACCTGGAAGGACACAACTCAATTGCATCTAATACATAGGAACATGTAGGAAAGAGTTGGTAGGACTGAGCAAAAACCTGTACAACAAGACAAAATTATAAATGTAGAATCGGGATGACAAAGCCAAATCCATCTTGAGCTTGGTATAACTGATTCTAAGTTACATCGTGACTTTTATCCATATCATGAAAGAAATTTTGGATGAGCTGAATGCGCAGTTTGAGTGAAAAATGCCAAATACTAAGTTTTCTTCGATACAATGTTTTCTTAGGTTTAAAAAGAAAAGTGATGTAATTATGTAAAGTCACAAACAAATTGAGATCCCTAACGAAACAGCTAGAAAAGAAAATATATAAGTTGAAAATGATGCCAAAGTAGCATCTTCTTAGATAGTTTTCCCTAGCATTATAGAAAGGTGGCATTCACTCTGTTGGAAAGCATTCTACAACACAATTCAGCCATTTGGTATAACTCATTTTATTTCAAAATGTCCCAACTGACCTTGTCAAAGGCCTTTGCAAGATCAGATTTCATCAACATTCCTTCATCTCCCTTTCATACCAGAGTGAAACGTTATGAGAAAGTCCACAACAATGTGTCCTAAGACAAATCCTCCTTGTTCATCGAAAGATCTAGATTGGTAAGCAATGGCTTCAGCCTGGAAGTTTTACGTTTGCAGATAACCTTATGTACAGAATTACATAATTTATAAAGATATTGATATAAAAACTAAGAATATCTCTAGGCCTTCATTCTTCAGGATTTGAACAAGGAATGTTGAATTTAGGGCCTCCGGAATTTTCCAAGAAGATTATGACCCCTTCACAGTCTGAAGAAAATCCAAGAGAGAATTGTTCCACTCCTGAGAAAATCTGTGAGATGAGAAATAGAAAAAGCTCTTCGCATTATTTTTTCGATAAATCAATAGTTTCTGGCTTGATCATCTCTTTATCCTCTACAGGCTACTCCATCTTGTTTTTAGATTACTAGGATCTTATATTGATTTCTTTTGTTTAAGATGGAATTGTGGAAGAAGTTTGTACTTTTATCTCCCTCTTTTAACCAATGAACACTTGACTAGTGTTTACAGAAAATTTCCTCTATTTTATGGATAGTGTCGAAGTCCATTGACTCTTATTTCAATCAGATTTTGAGTGTCCTCCAAATGGCCAAGGATGCTATAGTTTCATATTTAGTTACTTTTTGAAGCATCAAGACATTTTTTAGAAAAATGAACATTATTGTTCCTACGTACTTTGTATCTCCACTCCACCAGAATTAGATATTATGATGCTGTAACTCACATATCAAAGTAATGAAAATCCAGCTTGGCTGAGGGAAGCAACCGTACTTGTGAACACAACCCACTCCCAAGAAAATTAGGATAGTCATTTTGTGCCAATTGATAGCTACATGATGAAGGGTTGAAGTCTGAAGCAAGTTACCTTCAAGTGTTATAGGATAGCAATGACTATTGGATAATAAACTCCCTGAGAGATGTGGCTGGCCATATAATTTTATTATTCATTAGATAGACATCATTAGACTTAAACATCTCAAACCTATACCTATTAGGTATACATTATGCTAACCCTATAATGCCAGTTTCCTTTATATGTTGCAGTGACAGGAAAGCAGCCCATCAGATGAGTAAATTAAACATAAAAGGTTGCATGAAATATTTTGTGGAAAACTCTAGGCAAAAAGATTTGATTGAGATACAACAGAGTTGATAATACCATTTGACTCGTTTGTCTCCTTTGGTCCGAGGCCTAGCTCAGCTAGAACCGCATCAAGCTCGGCCAATTCTTTCTTTTTTAATTCTTTCTTGGAAAGCTGTCTCTCTGGCTCTCGTGACACTACTAATGCAGGAAGAAGGGGCTTATTCACCACTGGCTCTGTGGGAGCAGCAATTTCAGCTTCATGATCCTGTTCTTCCTCAGCATCATCATCAACTTCATCAAAAGCATCCTCCTCACCATCACTTTCCTGTGGAAGCAAACAATAACATTAAAAATTTAAAACAAATTCCAAATACGATCATGCCGGAGTTAAATTAATACAGCAAGGGCCAGTCTGGTGGAAATTAAAAATGCAACCTCGTGTAGGAGTATAAAGATCAGTGAGCAAAGGATTCAACTCAAAGTGGTCACCCCTTCAGGATATAGTTACCATACTAAAAAATGTTTGGATAGACCGAAAGACAACTCTGCAAAAAATCTAAAAAGCTCTCAAAAACTGGCAAGCTAGAGATACTGACTGACATCTGCAAAAGAAAAAGCAGACTAAACCTACCATGGGAGCTTCACAAGGCCAAGATGTCCAAAAAAACACAATCTATCCTCAATCAAGTTCAAATGGCATAAATCTGGCACTTCTATACTCGGAGCAAATGCCAAATAGCATAAACTAATGTCAAATAGTTTTCCAACAGTTTTTACTTTCGACTAATTATGTTCGCAAGTGTTGCATTTTTTTCAAGACACTTCTATTAATTTTTTATTGTTTTATATCAAAAACTAACGAAATGCTACATTCAAACAAGAAAACAAATTCAATCATAATAATGGTTTAAAATGCTTCGACTTAAAATATGAAAAAAGACATTAAAGATCCAGGCCCCAAAGACAGATATTCTTGTTTGAGAATTTCAAATTTTCAAATCCATGGTGCTTTACTCTGTCCACCATGTTAGCAAAGACAAGTGGTACTTTACTCTGTCCCCATGTTAAGCAAGGGCAAGTGGTACTTTACTGTGTCCACCATGTTAGTGAAGGCAAGTGGACAAACACTCACAAGATCACAACCAATGATCATCTTCCAAGGACATCTAACAGGCCTGCCAAAGATATTATGATGTAGTTTTGCAAGATCCTTTTCAAACATGGCAAGAAAGGCTCAATTATGTTCGTCTTAATTTGTTTTTACAGTGATAGACACCAGTTTTCAGAGTTATTTGAAAAGAATCATACTGAATCCCAAAAACATGACCCAGATGAGGAATTGGTTGCACAGTTCACACTTTTTCTCATAATCATTATTTCCAAAAATTTCCTAGTTCCAAAGATCAGGATTACTATTGCAACTGCAACACCAAGGATTTATTACCAATAGGGGCTGTTTCACCCATGCAAGGATTCCATTTATATCATCTGTTCTATGATTTTGATCTCTCTCCTTTTTCCTAACCTGGCATTGTCCACACTCAATTCACTCAGTAAGTCCAGGAAGGATTTCTAATGCTCCTGAAGTGCAGAAAAAGTGAAAAGCTAATATCAGGATTATCACGTGATAACCAGTGTTGATGGAATCGTCCCCCAAGATCAATAATCTTCTCTGGAAATGCCCTCCATCAGAGTTCATTTCAAGAGCAGTTCCCAAGAATGCACTTCCAAACAATTCCATCTTGGGACTGAAAAACTCCCAGCTGTAGGAGCTCCAGCAAGGAGTATGCTTCACCACACTCCCACCTTCCATGCAGCCATGCTCCAGAAGGATCCCGACCAGACTCCTTGCCAAGCTACCTCAATACTCCCACAGAATCCCAAAAATGGAATGTTTTTCTTGTTTACAAGACATTGTAGAGCCTATGGGAAGGCCAAAGTAGGCTTTGGAGGTTAGGGCAAAGGCTTTGGAAGCATTGAACCCCTTCTTCCTCATCTTTCTCATTCTATTTCATCATTTCATGCATCAGCAAGAAAAACACTGGTAAGAACTTGGAAGAGATCAGAGGCTTACCATGGTAACATTCCATTGACGTTAACAGTTCACGAGCAAATTATTTACTTACAGTTACATCACATATTTTGTGGTGGTAAAATTCAGCATTAAGTTCAAGAAATTTAAAAAAATCAGAATTTCAAATTATATGTAATAAAATTTAAAATATATGTGATATGGTTTTACTTTAGAAAACAAGACTTTACTCAAAATACATGTTCATTGTCAGCCTCCGGGGGACAGCTCAATTGGCAATGGCCGTATTAAAGAAGCACTATGTAAACTATGAAATTTGAGGTTCAAATCCCCCAATTAACCCGTGTCTACAGAAAGGGTGTATGTAGGCACCTAGCAGGTATAGTGGTAGCAGTCGAAATAGACTCCATGAACGCGAAATCAAAACCAGCCCAATTACCAATCTCTCTAGATACAAAACAAAACAAAAATTGCATGTTCATTGTCATATAATACTCACTCTTTCTCCACTTCAAATGTTGAAAAACTCTTATCATTTTCCCCTTCTTCCTATATTATTTTTATTATTTTTTAAGCAAAATCTTAATATTCTTCTTGTTTTTTACTCTTATGATCACAGTCTGAAGTATATAAATTTTACAACTCACTTAATGAAGACGACACTTGTATCTTGAGGAAAACCTTGAGTTCTGAATTAAAACCATATCACATATATTTTTTTATTTTGAAATTTTATAGTTTCTCAAACTTAATACTGATTTTATCATCTATTTTTTGTTGTCAATATTTTGTCAAACTTCAAGGTCACCAAACTCAAACAACGTAATTTCGCTTGCAGTGCATGACTACTCATATCTTCTACTGAAAAGTGTTAGTAATATTAGGTCATTCAATATGATTTAAGTAATTAAAAATAATGAAACTAGTTGTAAGAGAGCAGGAAAAACCATTATGTACATCGTCGCATTTTTTGGTACGGTTGTTTGGTGCACACGTTGAATCTTTTGATGCATGACATTCTTTAAGCATAGAGAAATCACTGGATCACTGCCTTGTACAAAAAAAGTTAAGTCCACCATCCCAGGGCATATTATTATCGACTACATTTACCAAGTTCACTCTAAATTGCAACCACTTAAGCTTATAAGGACTACATTTGGCAGCTACCAACTCACCTTCAAACATCTTTGAAGATAAAACAAGCATTGGCCAATATGGTGATGAGTGATTGATTGAATTGAGCAAAGAGCATCGGACAATATGGAGAATGGAGCATTGGGACCTTGGGGACAACTCTTTTTTATGACAATGAAGTAGCCATCCCCATCTCAAATATTTCAAGCTTGGTTCAATAAGCATGAAAACAATGATGCATAATTAAGTTCCCATCAAATTATAATGCATAAATAACAGCTTGTCTTTTATGAAATAAACCTTTGTTTGTTGCTGTTTGGTTATATCTCATTAGTGATTAGTGTGTTGTGTAGAGAAAGCAGCAGATAATTTGTTCTTACACAGCCATTTGTCCTCCTCTGTTCTTTTTGTGTCTTCAGCCATCTGTTGTGGCTGGTGTTTTAAATCGAGCCAGTAGAATTATTTTGAGGCCCAGATGGTTTGCACAAGGGTCCAAATATATGCAATATAAAGCACGAGCAGTTGGCCTAGAAGTTAGTTTTAAATAAATAAAATATTTGATGAGTTATTAAAATAACAGGGGTAAATAAAGTTGAAATTTGCTGAAAACGGTCATAGTATTAAAATTTGCAAACTTGTCTCAAGCTCTCCCCAGACATGAGTAACCCTACGTGCTCATTCCCACCAACAACCTTCACCCCTCCCCCAACATGGTTTATCAAGCTAAATATTGATGGAGCTTCAAAAGGGTATCCGGAGTTGACTGGCTTCAGAGGTATCTTTAAAGACAACGATGGACAAGCCTTATTTCTATTTACAGGTAATTGAAAGGTCAACAGAAATAACATAGCAGAATCCTTTGCCTTGGAGACTGACCTTTGCCTAGCTATAGACTGGCCTTTGCCTAGCTATAGCAAATGGTTTAACAAAGCTCCAAGTGGACAACAACTCCCAATTGGTTATAAACACTCTAAAGAGACTAATTAGAAAAAGGTCGGTAGAAGCTGGAGGCTGGAAAACTTTGTATCTCGTATTGGTTTACTAATCCATGCCTTTCATATTATCCTCCTCTCACACTCCCGCCGATCAAGCAATAACGTGGAGGACTATCTGGCAAATTTGGGATGCAAGAAACGTAACATTAACCTTGCCACCTCTTGGATCAATGAAGATTGGACTGAGTGGAGAGATCAATTACATAGTCTCATCACTACAGATTAGCAAACCCAAATGAAGGTGTTGGAAAGCACGCTTACAGAGGGAGGGGAGAAGGCCTGCCACCCCACCTCCTCCCCGAGCATTAAATAGGGGGGATTGCATGGCCAACTCACCCCATGCAATCACACATGTTATGAGTTATTAGGAATCAGCAAATTAATATGGAAAACCCCGCAACATTTGTGTCTTCCTACCAAGGTTGGAATTCTTGTGCCATTTTCTAGTCTCTTCGTTGTATCACCAGGTTGCAGGTGGGAATTTTGATTTCCTTCCCAGCATTTGGTTGTGCAGCACTTCAGTGATGGAAGGTCCAAGCCCTCCTCGCCTGGCCTTCCAAATTACTCTCACCACTACCAACTGAAAATTCTGCAACATTCTTACTATCATAGGGGTCCATGCAGTCCTGAATCCTGGCCATACTAGAGGATACAGGAACCAGTATTTTCACTCCATCTGACATCACCCTAAATTGTCAAATGAAAACTCTGCTGGACAGCATCATCTTTGCCCAAATGCAAAAGCAGTTCCCCAGTTACAAAAAAATTGCAAGGGCCCTAAGAAGGGCGAAGGATTTCAAGCAATCACCACCTAGGGCACGCATCTGTAATCCATGATACTCTATCCAAAAACCTAGCATTTGCATGCAAACCCTCTCCATGGATCCTCATATTCCTTCATGATTTGAGGAATGTTTGTCTATAATGAGATGTCTAATGCCTCTCCCTCTCTCTCTTCTTATTCTTCATGTTTTAGTGAATATTTTACTGTAAATAAAATTGCAAGGGAGGGGAGGCGAAAGGATTTGAAGCAATCATCCCTGTTAGGCACAAATCCATGATACTAGACCCCTATTTGCATGCAAACCCTCTTATTGGATCCTCTTATTATTCATGTACAGACACACATACACACATATATATAGTGATGCAGAGATATCATTGCAGAAAAACACTCACCAAAGTATAAAGACTAGGAGAATATTTACACAAGTCTCTTGGGGTTGCTATCCACTACTATAGCTAGCAATTGAAACTCAAACCACCCACCATTCTGATATTCTGGTGAAGAAGGGAAATCCCGTGATTTTCCTTAAAAAGTATCTATATCAATCTACATATTTGAACTATATCCATTTCCCTTATGAAAAAATTTCCAACCAGTTTCATAACAGTACCTATTTACCAAAAACTACTGTCAGTATCTCATATCTAGGCTTAGTTGTTTATAGAGTGAAATGATTTGCTATTTGTAGAACATCCTTTTCCGATCAAAAACTGTTCTTTGCTTAAATAGAGTAAATTCTTCATGTCATTCTTGACAGTAAACATTCAATCATCTGATAATATTCCTAACAGCGAGGAAGTAAATAAAGCTATTGCCTATTAGTTATGAGTCCTGACAAACTATGGAAACTGGAACCCATCTCTTCTAGAATCATTATAATTTTAATAGTTGACAATCAAATAAAATTCATTGTAAAGGAAATTTTAAAATATTAAATTATAGATACCAACAGAAACCTCTTGTTCATTCAAAACCAATGATAGTAGTAAGTAAAATCTCCTGTGTTGGTGATTAATAGTAATCCAACAAACCCGAGGATGGAGGGGTTATCATCATCAACCCAAGTAAAAATAAGATTTCATGTCTTCCACAACTTGAATATTGGTGCAGACAAACTAGCAAATAAATGACAAGATCTCGACAAATATCACCCACATTTTATGGGAAACAATGTACATAATCCCCTTTAAATTCAGAAAACATAGATATGAAAACTTAAAAGTAAAGGACAAAGAAGAAAAAACACAGAAATCAACAAAGAAAGAAAGCAGTAAATGTCTGGCATAATCTGCAATGGTGCCATTAAAGTATAGATCCTTTGAATCATTGCTGGCAAAGACAGAAAGTGGTTGAAGAAAAGGTAATTAACTTGCAGGTTATGTAGTGGCTAAGGTGACAAATGCTGAAATGGGCAGCTACCTATTAGTGATACAAGTTTAGGATGCATTTGCAAGCAGGGCAGCAAGGCTCACCAACTTGAGAGGCAGGGAAAAGGAACCTGAAGATTTCTGTAAGGCATGGGAGCAGAGGATTATTGAATACCAAGTCCATATTTGGCACCTCCAAACTTGTGTGATTGTTCCTCTTCACTGCCACCTGCCAGTGATGAGGCTGACTGGGCTGGGTTTATAGAATTAGAAGAATTGGAGGATGACAACAATAAAAGGGGTTTACCAAAGTGGCAGTTACAATACAAAGCTTGCATATCAAGTTTTTTTGTTTTCTCTGTTACATTATATAAGTTATCTATTTCTGTAGTAGTATTGATACAGTCAAGTAATTAGTCCTCAGGAGATTGTAAAGTTGTGAACTTTGGCCTTTTTATCGAAAGCTCAAACATGCTCATGCATAGAACAAGGGAACCAGTAAAATGATAGCTAGTGGGCAGAAACACCTCCTGATAAGGACCTGACAAATTGTAATATTCCAGCATAAAAGAAATGGCATTGCCATGATCAACATTGTAGAGGGGCTGGGCATAGATTCAGGTTGATTTAACCTTAGAATATGTTAACTTTGTTAGAATTGATAGCCACATAGCTGGGGCCACCTACCCCTCCGCGGCAAATATTATATATAAATATTTGTTGACCGAGGACATGGTTATTGGCCCATTGTTAGAACTAACCACATATTTTGTTTGGTGTCTTCTTGCATCCCTTTGCCTATTCACAGATGTGTGCAATAAGAGTGAGGGTAGCTAAATTTTTGATCTTGCATTTTTCCTAGGAGACTAAGTTGGACCAAACACAGTGTCCATAGTTATACTACCTGGATAATTTTGGGACTGTATTGGCATTCATACCTTCTCAAGATACAATTTTGTGTTAATGGGATTCCTTACTTATTCTATTTACATCCAATTTATATCTTCTGTTTAGAATGTAGATTTGTAAATATACCTACGTTGAACCTTTTTGTAATAAACAAAGATTTTTGTTTCTGTGACAAAAAGAAGCAAGTAAAACTGCAACAAGCCCACAATAAATCATTATAGACCATGCAATGGATGAGGGAGAAGTCAAAGACCAAAAAATTCATCATTTAAGGCTTAGACTATGTAATATTGTGACAGTTATATAACTCATAGCCTATTGTCAAATGTAGCTACAGGGACTACAATCCTTCCAATGCCAATTACTATCTTTTAAAAAGAGTATGGACATTGACTTGTTACCCCATTCATGAATACATGATGAAGCAGTTAACAGTCTTAAGACCTCAATAAGGATCGCTGACGACCATACCTAATCAACCAAGGCAGTAGATAATTGCTCAATTTTACTTACTTCACTCTCTTATCAGTTCATTTAACCTTTCCAGCCATGGGTACTGGTGTCAACAGATGGTAACTTTGGTAAGTTGGTGACATGATACCCTCTTCCCGGGTTTGCCTAGAGACCACTGGGACTCCAGTCATGTTACATTACTGACTAGATATGCTAACTCCAATACCTGATTTAGGGGATCAGATGCCACCTCTGTTTTTCAGCTCAAATCTTGCAGTCAGGCACCCATCACCAAATTTCTCTCTTCCAATAGGGAGCCATTGACCTTTTGGGTGTTAAGAGCTTCAACGGGTAGCACCCAAATTCCCAGTGAGACAGTCCAGGCTAGCCATTTGTGCACATTCTGAACCTAACACAATTAGGATTGTTCACACACAATACAGCCAACTCTCCCTGCTACAAGAGTGTTTGTTCTATCCTTACCAAAATCAGCTTCAAAAATAATCATTTAGAGATAACACAACTGCAAATACCCAAGACAGAGTTCAATGATAGGCTAAATTGGGATTCATGCCCAAGAAAGAGGCTTCATGGCAGATGGAAGGCAATCTTCTTACTTCAAAACAGGTGCAAGGCAGCAGAGGTATGTGATTGGGTTAAGTTATTCTCTCTACTATCTCTAGAAATTCTCAATGGGAAAAGAGCTCGAGGGGAAAAGCAACAAGGTGAAGAAATGTCATATGCTAAAGGTCCATAAGGCTATCATGTTGGTTGACAGTAGGGAGCTACAATCAAAGACTGTAGCTAGATTCCATGTTCACTCTTCTTTAAGGATTTGTCGTTGGTCAAATCCAAGAAGCTCAAATTTGACAACAATAACTAATGAGTAACCCTCTTGCTACCTGACTCTACTAAGAGTTTACAAGCAAGGACCATAAGTAACAAGACCCAAAATAGAACAAACTCAAAAATGTTAAAAGAGATTTTGGACATATCAAGTAATTTCACTATCATTGAGCCCCTTAATTAAGGTGACCCTAGTGACAAATGGTCTTCTTGGTGGTAAACAAAACAAAAGAGAAATGCACCTGATAATACGATCTAAAGATGCAACACAAAACACAATGTAAGTAATCTCACAATCTATCAACAGTAATCATATTCTTCAGTAGAGTTACAAATCCTCCATGGTTATTGTGTGTGTGTCTATACATACATACATAACACATAGTAGTAGTTCATCCACATTTATATCAATATTATTCGATACACAAAGTGCCCCTTTCTCCTCATCAATAACTGCAGACCAGTTTCCTATCTCTCTAGATAAGTTTTTCCTTTCTCATTTTCAATTTCTTCAATCATTCCTTGCATTCATAAACATTGTTGTATTGAAAGAACATGAAGAACAGAGTTATTCAAAGGGGGAGGGAATGTACATCCCAATTTATCTCTTTGGAAAAAATTGTAATTAAATGTGTTTAAGACTATGCATGGATATTTTTATTTTCTGCTGTACTTATCACCATGAATTAAATAGACTGTGGTGTTGTAAACATTGTAAATATTTTACTTTTGCAGTTACTTTTAGGGGCATGATACCACTAGTGGGGAAAGGTAAGGGGATCTGAGGGATTTCTTTAGTCTGTCCCTTCTCATTTTCTAGTTCTTCAATCCCGTTCCTTGCATTCTTATTATCACTTTCCCATTGCAATCTTGTTTATCCTTCATCTTGTAATTCTTCTCATTTGTTCAACCTTTTCAATGCCAAGTTATCCTATGCTTGGCTCCTCTCCTTTTCATTCTAGTGGTGATTTCACTATTTCCACTGCCAACATTGTCGCTCGTCCATTTCATGACCCCTTTTTACCTCTTCCCAATCACCATGGAGAAATCCTTTCATTGCAGTAGTTTGTCAAAATAAAAGCATTTAATATGACATTATCATTCACTGATACATTGTCAGTTCATAATTTCTTATTTAACATTGTCCTCCATGAAATAAGGCTACCACAAGGAGAAAAGAAACAAGACTTGTGAACAAAAATTTATGTTCACCACCTAGCCAGTTTATTCTTTGTCATCATTAAATCAAATGGGGAGAGAAAATAAAATAAAATATAAAGTAAGCCACGACAGTCAATCCCTAAGGTTCTCAAATGGGTTAATCTCAAGAAAAGGAACAAATCTGCTGGTACATGCTGACAGTGTCAAGAAAGGGAGAAAACAATATATCATTTGCTTTGTGTATGTTCCTTTACTTCTATAGTTTGAAAGGAGATTGATCTAATATAAGGTATTAATCAAGTTTTGAATGGGAACTCATTAGAAGAATGTCACAGGCCATGGGTTGGAAATCTGGAAATAAAGAGACTACAAGCTCTTTCTCTGACTGTAGCTTGGGGGATATCGATATCAAAAAGAACTGTTTATTTTATGACAGTTATATTTTTCCTATTCAAGTTGCAGTTCAAAGCTTAAGCATTATAAATATGTACCACAATTAAAAGCAGAAAAGCCTGTAGGCATATAGAAGAAGATGACATCAACAGAACTGGGCCAGTTTTTTTGATGGAGCTGCTCAGGTAAGCCTTCAATCTGTGGCAGAGGGTGTCAGTTCATCTCTCAAATACCAAATGGTTGAAACTTAGAGCAGGAATGAGACATGGTTAAAATAATTATTCAGAGATCATGGCACTGATATTGGCAATTATGTTAGATACAGAAAATGGGCCGCCAAAGATACAGTTCTTTGGTGATTACAGCTCTTTGGTGATTCTCAGGTAGTCATTTACTGGATGGAGGGCAGGTATCAAGGTGTGAGTTTCTTGTGCAGCCTATTCTGGGGGAGATCAGGGTGTTTTCTGCTAGATTTGATTCTATTTATTCTCAAAATATCTTCAGAAAAAGGAATTATAAAAAGTAAATCTCCTTTTGGATCCAAGATGCCTGAGCATTTACGAGGAGAATATGCCAGAGGATTTAGGAAGAGAATCAAGGGGCAATTTCTGAAGTCACTCATACTATCTTTTGGTTTTTTTGTCTCTCGGTGTCAAATGCTATATTTTAAGGTATAAGTGATATGGAATTTTTAAGTGCTAATACCTTTGTTTTTTGCCTGTTTCAAAAGAGCTTTTGCTGAGGTACATTTCTTATTATTAACATGGGGACCGTATCATTGGTTTTGAATTTTGAAACGATGTAAATGGGCAAAAAGCTTGGGTGCGGACTGTATGGGTATAGGCAAGAAAAAGTTAGTTCTTGGGAGCTTCTGTTGTATCCTTCATGAACATTCTGTTGAAATGGTTTACGGCATCTGCACAATGTAATTTCCTTCTTCCTCAATTCCATATTCCAGGAACTACACCATGCCCAGGGCCACATTCCTGGTTATTTTTTTAGTGGTTCAATCAATTCCAGACCCACATTCGCTAACAACAATATAAATCTGAAAAACTCAAAGCAAGGTGAAATTAAGATTGAAATTATCGTTAAAATACAATGAGGTGGCTCTGGCATACTGGCAAAAAACAAGCATAGAGGTGGATCGACAGGGACAGCAATCGGTTCCTTTAGCACAGTAGAAACAGCGGCCAACGAATAATGCACGACCCAACCTAGTAAAGGATGTGCCTAACTGACACAGAGGCCTCCTTTGACCGCCTAACCCAATTTCACTGGTCTTACCCTAATTAATCTGACGATGGAAAACAGCCCCAGCTTATCCAAAAACATCAGCCAAACCAAAAAGACTTTTAAAGAATAAATCAAATTAACGTGGTTAGACCGTGTCTACTTTAAGGGTCTCAAGATTACAGAGCCGACCGAATAATAAAATCAAACAGGAAAACGGATAACCCCTGCCAGCACAAATGCAATCATTTTTCATAAAACAAAATTGAAAAGCCCCGTACCTCGGCCTGACTCAAGTTCGCTCTGGTCTCCTCATTACTCTGCACTGGAGGTTGCGATCCCCAGACCGGTGGAGGAGGCGCGGTGGTAGCATAATAGTCTTCATCGTCGTCGACGTCGGCCCAGGATTTAGCGGTGACGGGTGCAGGAGCCCAGAATTGCTGGGGCTCCGCCGACTTTTGATCCGACTTGTCCTTGCTGCTATTCCGGGAGGATGTGCTGCCCTGATCTTTGTCGGACTTCTTCTTGCTTGACTTTCTTCGTCGGCTGTCGAGCGCTGCAAAGATATTGGTGCTGCTTATTCCCAGCGATACATCGTCCCTCTTGTTTCCCCCTCCGACCATCCTATCCTACGGATTAAACCCTCGTTTCTTCTGCTCTTCTTCTCTTTAGTATTAGCCACAGCTCCGCACGGATGATTAAATTGCAGACGAGATCAATATATGTTGCAGAGGGCCAAAGAGCAGAGAATGCCTGAGGTTTTCTTAGTGCAGGACGCGATCCACTTCTACCGTTGCTGTGGGTGATGGGAAACCCTCGATATGGAGAGTCATAGGGCCAGAGTGAGATAGCTGAAAGGAAAAACGTTTATAGGATCACGCCAAAGGAGAAAATATTTGTGGGAACTATAATAATCAAATGGTTCGTTTGTTTATCCAGGACTTTTCCTATTCTCACACGCCGACTTTTTTTTTTTTTTAAGCATAACTTGCTATTCCCCCGCAGGGCACAATTTGTAAAACCCTCCACCATGTTATTATTGTTATTAAAATAAACCTAATGGACTAGATTTGGGATTTTTTATTATTTTATTTATTTGTTTGTCCGTTTATTAATGGATGTTGGGATCGTAATGCATCTTTTGTGTTTTTCCTTGTGGAAACAACGCATCCAAACAATAACGGGTACCGTTTTAGATTTATTTTTGTCACGAATGAACAGCTATTAATTCATGGGGCAACGTTTGCATGAAGTCAATTAAAGTCTCCTTACCATTAAACAATATGAAAACCTTGGGTTTGTTGTAAGAGTATCTAGATTTTTGAGAAAGTTATGGGCGATGATGAGTATAATAAAGGCATAACCAAGGTGATTCGGGTGTAGAAAAGAGATAGGTGTGTGAAGAATTTGGATTTATATCAAGATGTGGAACTAGTACAAGGGTGTTTGTGTAAAGGTTGGGACATGGAAGCAAATAGGGAAGATGAATTATTATGTAGTAAAGTTGAATGAGTTATATATATATGTTGTGTTAGTGGAAAAGTTTATAAAAGTGATGACTTTTAAGGAGATATAGTTGGTTGGTCATATTAAAGAGTTAGTTGTTTAAATAAAGATAAGATAATTATATTTATGTTCAATTAATGATCACAAAATAGGTCAAAGGTACTGTTGAGTACAATGATGTACATAAAATGAGGGAGAATCAAACGGTCTCCTATAAAAAATATAATGTATGAATATAAAAGGTACAATGCAGGAACATAAAAGATACAATGTATGGAATGCCCTGACAAAGAGGATCAGACCTATCTCTCCTAACATCTAAAACTGACTAAAAAGCATTGAAGCGTTGGTCGCAAACTAAAGCGAGGACCTCAGAATTGCACCCCCAAGTACGTATACATGCTGGTGATCTCAACCTCCTCCCCTCTGAATAGGAAGTGAAGGTCTGAAGTTTTCTTCACCCCATTGAAGATCATAACCTTGGTTTTACACAGGTTGACTGTTAACTATCAAAGATCGCAAAACAAAGCTAAGGCATCCAATTGCCTCTATAATCCTTCTGGAGATGAGCGAAGGAGGACCATGTCGTCAGCAAAGAGTAGAATAGATATCATGACCTGGTGAAGAAGGCAACCATCAGTGTCCTGGATATGCTCGTGTAGAAAAGCCTCCAACTCATCAATATAGATCCCAAACAGGGTAGCAGATAATGGACAACCTTGTTTAACCCAAATAGTGCTTTAGATGAAATCGGACATCCCATGAACCATGTGAAGACGACCAAGGACGAACTCATATAGGTGCGTAATAGTTTTCAATAGGATTGTCGAGATGCCAATATCTCTGAGTCTCTAGAGTAAGGCTTCCCTCGGAACAGAGTCAAAAGCTTTCTGAAAATCTACGAAACAACAGTAGACTTTTGGAGAGCGATGTCATACCTTCTCAATCACGATGCGGAGGGTGAAGATGTGATCAATGGTCTAATGAGCTGGTCGAAAACCTGTCTGTTCCCTAGCTCTGAGTTGTCTCTGCTGAAGGTCACTATAGAGCTTCCTATGTAGAACAGTAGCATACAACTTCAAGAACATGTGGCCCACCATGATCATTTTGTAGTTATTAGGATCTGAGTTGGAGCCTGATTTGTGGATTGGATGGATGATGTGGTTTGACCATGCCGGTGGAAAACCTTCAAGAACTACATGGTTTAAGAGATCATCCAAGTAACTCACCAAAGCACGGAAACCATGTTTAAAGAAATCTGCTTGGTAGCCTTCCTCATCGGTTGCTTTGTTGTTGTTCATCACCCAAATGGTCTCTCTAATATTTTTATCTGAGAATAGGTAACAGGAAGGGGGTGGGGAGGTAACACGAACTTGGCCCTGCCCTGGAATATCATGAAGGCTGGAAGTGTGAGAGAACATGGATGTAGGGTCGAGGTCAGATGGAAGAGGGGAGCGTCGGGGAAGGATGGTATGCCAAAATTGTTTAGGGGAGTGGGCAAGGGGAGTAGAAAGTTCTCGTCTTCTATGAGAGACAAAGAGTCATTTCTTGCGACAAAGGAGACAATGGTAAGAAGCTTTGAGGTCAGGGTAGAAGGGTTGAGAGTGGGTGAAAGCATATCGAAGTTCTCGACGTAGAGTCTTACATTTGTCATCGTACCATTTGTTCACAGGGCAAGATCCAACTTTTCGGGAGGTGAAAGTGGAACGAGTGGAGTGAGGGAAGGATTTGAGTGTTGCTTCCCAAATGGCGGATGAAAGATAGGTGTATTAAGTGGAATCATAATCAAGCAAGGAGAATTGGGTTTCTGATGGGAGCATCTTGCGTAGAGTATAGGAGAAGATGTCAGGGTCGCCTTCATCAAATCGAAAGGTGGTTCGGGGTGGGCCTCGAGGGGAAGTGTCACGCCCCCAAGCCTACGGTGGTCTTTCAACCATGCCGGCGAGGTGCGGCACCACCGAACACTTTCTTTTTAACAATACTCGTGCACATGGACTACGCCTAAATTCACCTTCGCATTACTTAGCTTGTGTTTCGCAACCAAGTAAACATGTAATTATCCTTTATACTTAATGAATCCCATACTCATTCATTATCCATCGCAATTATATAACAAGAACATCAACAATTGCAACAAGTATAAAGGGGAGGGGCAACTCCCCATAATGTGAGTCTGCCCAACAATGTTTATTAAGAATATCAGTTTTACAATACAAGTGTGTCTTGGCCAAACCAAGTCTCACACTTAACCGAATATTACAAAGAGAGGCAAACCTGCCTTTACAACATCTTGTGCACCTCTTGCACGAAGGCCGGTGCTCACCCGAGCCACCTAACACCCTTACCCAAGTCCTACACAAAATCTACACTTCGGCACGAACCCGGGCACACCTTGCCCAACCCACAACCGTCTCCAAGTAATACTCCAATTGCGTCCTTAAGATCTGCGCAGGAGATATGCGCACTCTTTCTTAAATCTGCGCACTTATCCTTGGTTATGCGAGCTCTCCAAGTGCGAGTTCGTTGATGACAAATGGCTTTGCGCAATGGTGATATATACGTGTGTTAGCATGGGTGGTGGCGCTCCATCCAACCCCCAAACCATGCCACTACACACCCCTAACTCCTCGTCGTGTAAGTCGGCCTTGCCTTGTGCACGGCTCCTCACACCAAGGCATAAACTTCCCATCGCTTCCACGCAATTGTTCAAGTGTCGCAATGCTGTCGTATCGTCGCATTGTTGTTTTAATCCTTCGTCGCATTTTGTCCGCAAAGCGCACCTGCCCGCGCGCCCATCGTCCACCCGCGCCCACCGTGCACGGTGTCTCGCCCGGTGCCCGTCGCGTTCATGCCCGAAGGCCTTACATCCTCCTCCACCTGAAGTCGTTGTCGTCCTCGACAACATCCCTAAGCATCAATCCATGATATCAACTCCTCCACATATGGCAAACATCCTTGCAACATATGTAGGACTCATCTCCACCATGTCTCATCTAAGTGACCAACTGCCACCAAGATAGTCCATACCAATGAGTACCTCCATCGATATGTCATATATCGGATGTCCATGATCATCAACCACCTGCCACAAACTCTCCATGCTGCTCTCCACCATGGAAGGTTGATCCTTCCAACATGCTGCAACAATGTGTCAACTCCGTCATGTGCATCACTCCACCGTGTGCAAACTGCCCATGATATGTCAACAAGTGTTAACACACCTCAATATGTGCCAACATCTTATCTCAACAATCGGAAGTCCTCTCAATCCATGACAATCAACCCTCATGTCGCAATCTCCACATGTTGCTCCATCGTGGAAGGTTGGCCCCTCCATCTCAAGCTACATGCCTATTGCAACATATCGTGTCGACCTCATCATGTGTCGTTCCCCATGTGAACTGCTGCCATGATACTCCAACACAATGCCAACATATCTCTGTACACTACATGTCCCCATGTCTGAACTACTTGGGTAGCTAATCCAACCGTCACGCCCAAACCATGAGAGTGAACATCCTCATGCCACCGTCAGTTGTTGCTCAAAGCATCCTGTCACATCCTGAACTCGATCAAGAATCCATGCATATAAGTAAACCATGCTCAGGTCCATGAAGTAGTCCTCATCTCATCTGCAACATGTCCATGATGTTTGGTACCAATGTGCTAAAGGAAATCAACCACATCTACCCCAACATCATCCATATGTGTGCCTCCTCAATATGAAGAGACCATCTCATCAATCTCCAACCTTCGGTTTGCCACATCCATGTCCATGAAGCTACCTCCATCACATCTGCAATGTGTCATCCCTCAAGTCTGCCAAGTGCTCTAAGAGAACACCTCTCTCCATCAAGTCAAGTGCCTCAAGGGAACACCTTTCTCATGTATCCATGTGCTGCCCATGATCAAAGATCAATCAGCTCCCATGCGTAAAAATTAGTTGAGTCTTGGCTCAACCCATACCCAAGTGTAGCCACCAAGGTATCATCATCATTGCAACTCCATCACCTCAAAGTGTCTCATACCGATCATCCACATCAAGTCACTCTTTCAAGCCATGCCCATACATGGGATTTGAAAGTGTGCATCCCATACTGCACCAAAGACTCTGCCGTCAGCTCCTCAATGCATCAGATCCTCTAAGTCCACCATATATGAAGTCTCCATGAGTCACAACAATCTCATGTCATCATGAGCTCCATAAGCCATCCAACCAACATCTCAGCAAGCATACGAGTCTCCACCAAAAGGTCTTTGCAAGATGCCTCAACTCTCCATGTAGTAAGAATGCCCCATGGTCTGCTCACAACCCCATCCAAGTCCATGGATTTGTTGCACAAGAGTGTACAACCTCTCCATAGTCTCATAAGTATAAGTCTCCATGTCACACAAGCAAATCCATCTGCTCAACATCCATGCCTGGTACCTCATTGGATGCCCATAAGTGACATCTCTACAAGTGCACCCACAATATGTCCCTGCATAAGACTTCCATTCTCAATGTCTCCAACCTGATGTCCATGACTAAGTTGTCCATGTAGTCCACCCAAGTAGGCTCATCACATCCATCGGTCATCCCTATCCAAGCTTCCATCTTCGGTCTAGTGAACTCGGTCACCCAACCATATCATCATATCATGGGTTTCCTCCATCATAGCTCCTCCACCTAAGTGTCACCAAGACTATGAGAAGTCCACCCAAAACATCATCATCACATGAGTCTCTCCATCATAGCTCCTCCACCAAAGTGTCCATCAAGACTATCTCTTGGTCTCGGCCATGAGAAGTCCACCCAAGCAACTCAAGTGTGTGCCCTTCAAACTGTCCATGAGTCATGCCGGACACTTAGCCATGTGGCTAAAGCACAACTCACTCCTCCATAACGATCATCAAGTTCCACCCTTGTCACGGGCCTTTGTACCTTCTACCACAAGGTCAGAAACAACCCCAAAAAGTCCTGCAACCATCAACAATCCTTGTTTCTCCATACAAGGTCTCATCATGAACATCCATGGTAAGATGCTCCCTAGCATTGGTAAACTGGCTTTGCCCTTCCCTGCACACGGTCCATCTACCAAATGACCAAATGAAACACATGTATCATCATCATCATGAGGTTCCTCCATGAGAGTACCCTCATCCATACATGTCTGCAAACTGCACGATCCTGGTCCAACTTGATCAAACTCAAGTTCATCCTCCATCATGATCATGTCTGCAACATCTTCGATCATCAAGACTCCTCTTCCTTGGTAGCACAATCTACAACTTCAACTTGCTCCATTGTCCAACCAAGTTGAAGAAGCTCATCTTCAACGTTCTTCTCCAAGACTGCAAGCTCTTCTTGAATCCGGGGATTCTCCTCTTTCAACCGCTTCAACCTGTATAAGGTAAGCAAGAGCTTCCCTTCACATTCTTCCAAACTTGCCATGCCTTGTCCTTCGTCTTCCCCTGGTTCGTACTTCGTTCAGACGCCCAAACCGTTTACACCTGCCCACACGCAGTCCCACCTGTCCACTTGAGAAGTACCCAAATCGTATGACCAGCACGTAGTACCGCCTGCTCTACTATACGACACCCAGTTCCAACCTTTACTAGCTTCACCAAGCACCCTGCAACCATGAACCGTCCCTTGTTCCACTTGGGTGAAGCTAGCTTCCTTCACATGCAAGTACTTGACTCCACTGTCATGAGCAACCTTCTCAAACCAAGCTCCAACCGAGCTACTTCAATGCTTCATCAATGCGGTCATCAGCCTGCTCTGATACCAACTCTCAAGTTGTGTATCAGCTTTCATCTGCAAGCTACACCAGCTCCGATACCAACTGTCACGCTCCCAAGCCTACGGTAGTCTTCCAACCGTGCCAGCGAGGTGCGGCACCACCCCACTCTTTCTTTTTAACAATACTTAAGTGTGCGGACTACGCCTAATTCATAACCGATACTTAGTTTGTTTTTCGTAACCAAGTAAAACATTCATTTATCCTTTATACTTATGAAGCCCATACTCATTCATTAACCATTTCAATTATAAAACAAGAACAACAGTTGCAACAAGTATAAAGGGGAGGGGCAACTCCCCGTAACGTGAATCTGCCCAACCGTTTATTAAGAATATCAGTTTTTACAATACAAGTGTGCTTGGCAAATCTCCAAGCCAACACTTAACCAAATTTACAATATAGGCAATCTGTCTTTACAACAGTTTTATGCTCTTTCGTACAAAGAACGGTACTCCCATGAGTCACCTATAACTCTCTGCCAAATCTGCATCAAAATCGTACCTTAGAACCACCACTGCATAACCTTCGGCTTAATTCCAAGTCTCCACCGTGCGTACAATCCTCTTGGATTACTACGCATGAGATATGCGTAGCTCCCTCTCTAACTGCGCACTTGTTCCTTGAATCCTTGCGAAGAGCGAGTGATTCGTTGCTGAAGAATGAGCTTGCACGCTCATATACTTATATGCTCCAAACGTGGTTGAGTGTGGGGGTGGTCGCCCCTTGGCCAACCCCCAATTCTCCCACAAACGGGCCCAAAACTCTCCTTACGGCTGTCAGCCTTGCCATAGGCAAGCCTCACCTCAATGCCATATAAGTTCCCTTCGGCGCTCGGTCACTTTCCCACAAGTGTCGTAAGTCATGTGTTAACGTTGCACATAACTCGCTGAAACGTCGCATTATGTGCAAAGTCCGTCGCACCGTCGCTCAACGCAAACCCGCCTGCACTCGTGCACGTCCACTCGGTCGCCCAACGCCCGCCCGTCGCACGAATCCTAGGGCGTTACACCAAGGGCTTCGAGGAGAATTGACCTTGTGACCTCCCAAATGGCAAGTCACTAATTTGACTGATTGGGCTAACCCTTAAGGCTAAATAATAAATTTATATAATAAATTTGATAGATTTTTATGTAATATTTAATAGATTTTTACATAATAAATTTATAAATTTAATTTAATATAATGATTTAATAGATTTTATTAATAAAATTTATTTAATATATTAATTGAATCTATTGGATATATTGAATTTATTGTATTCAATATAAAATCTTTTGAAGGTATTGAATTGACTAAATTGAATAAAATATTGTGAATTTATATACGAAGCAAACATTTCAAACTTACATGTAATTTAGTTATTAATTTACTCCACATTTACAATGAATTCTTAGGGAATAGCTCGACTTACTAGACAATAAGTAGTTGCCATATGACGATTTATTGAATATTTAAATATATCAATTTACAATGAATTCTTAGGGAATAGCTCGACTTACTAGACAATAAGTAGTTGCCATATGACGATTTATTGAATTTTTAAATATATCAATTAACACAGTTGAAGAAAAAATATATATCAGTTAACACAATCCACCTGTGTGGACCAATACACGAATTCACTGAACAATTTACCTTAACTTTAACTCAGCAACCTTAGAGTAATTTTGAGAACATCGTGAATCACTGAAATAATATCAACGCTTAACATTCAAAAGAGCTTTGTTTAAAAGAAAAAATCAAATCTAGAAATCCACCCCACAACAGAAATTTATATTTCACTTGTCGTAGAAATCCTTCTTCACAAATAGAATTCCACTTGGCCTGGATCATGGAGTCAATTACACTTTGATTTTTGTTGTTGGTGTTAAATTTATATTGTGTTTTTATATAATAATTAGATTTATATTTAATTAAGGCTAATAGGTTAAATTTTTATTAAAAGTTAAATGTCAAATATAATTGTTATATTAAAATTAGATCATGTAATTAATTACATCAAATTATAAATAAAATACTTAAATTTATAACAAAAATTGTTATATCATAGGAATATTTAAGTTTGAAATCTACTCTATATTACATTGTAGTGTCTTTCTACACAATAAATAATTCAATCAATTCAATTACAAATTTAAATAAATTAATAAATTTATAAAATTTATAATTCTCATTGATTTATAATAAAATTTGATTTTTGTTGTGTAATTTAATTGTGTGTATATAATAATTAAATTTAATTTAATTAAGGTAATATTAGTTAAATTTATTAAAGAAATGTCAAATTTTGTGTTTATATATAATAATAGATCTCATATTATAATAATTGACATTACATTATAATTTTATTAAATTTTTAATATCAAATGTTGAACATTTAAGTTTGAAATCTACTCTATATTACATTGTAAAGTGTCTCTCTACACAATAAATAAATTCAATTCAATTCCATACAAATTTATTAAAAAACATTTTATATAAAATTTATAAATTTATTATTCATCATTTGATTTATTATATAGATTTATATAATAAATTTGATA